>JAOXYD010034314.1:0-14002 GCA_028565735.1 Pinacopodium congolense | reverse complement strand
TGCCAGGGGGCGTTTATGGGCAGAACCAAGAGAAATTCTTCATGTTTTTGCTTCAATCTTCATCATTAAGCTCCATCTCGCAAATTAAACATAATAAGACATCAATTTAACAATTAAGAACTGAATTAGGGGTCATAATTCAATAAATTAACCATTAAAACTCTATCAATTTGACCTCTAATAGGAATATTTCTAACGAATTAGGAAGTATTAAGCTCATTGTAGTACACTATTTTTGATAGACCCCTTTATCTGGATAGAAATAATTATGAAAACTAAAAAAATTAGGAGGATTTTTTTAATTAGGTATCAAATTTTGGAATTGTAGAAAATGGATCTCACACCACTATAAAACAATAAGTTTAGATAATGCAGGGACAATAGTTCCTAAGTATGAATTTGAATGGGATGAAAGATTTATTACTCTAAATTGTAAAGCTATATATATTTATGTCCTATTTTATACAATGAGTATGTGTGAGTTTAATAAAGTCTTAAGTTTTAAATTTGCCCATGAATTTTAGCGCACATTAGAGGTTATTAATAGAGGCACCAATGAAGTAGAAGAGGAGAGTGACCATGAAGAAATGGCTTACATATGTTTCTTGGTTAATAAAGTACGATCTAGCTTGAATTCCTATAAAGATAAGGTATCTATATGCTCATATTCAAATAATGATGATGATGATTCTGTAGAGAAGTTAATGTATGGTGAATTAGATAGATGCCTAGAAGTCATGTTTAAGAAAAAGAAAAAAAATATCCAATAATATAATGAACATTGAAATTATTATACATTTGCAAACTAGAAAATGAAAGGTTAAAATATGAATCGGATATAATAAGTATAGAAAGAATAGTACACAAAAATTAGTGAATAAGAATGTATCTTTAGAAAAGAATAACATGTTATTATAGAATTAAAGAATGTGGATGATATACAAAATTTAAGGGACAAAAAATTTTCTTTAAGAATGAAATACAAAGCGTTAAGAGCTCATCGTCCTAATTCCTTAAAAGGAAGGATAAATTAAACATATGCTCGGTGCAAAAAAGTAATCAAATGATAGATTGGGTCTAGGATTCACACATGAGAATGCACCATCTACTAGTAAGACTATTTTTGTTCAGGGAAAGAATCAAGAAGATTAAAAAATAATTAGGGCAACATTAGAAAATGTTCCATCAACTTCCAAATCCCTAATATAAGAGACAACATCATACATTCATTTAAGCATTAAGACCATGATCTATGGGGGAAATACATCATAATAGACTACTAGATCTAAACCAAAAAACATATAGAAACTTTAAAAACAAAGGGGACTAATTGGAAATAAGAGGCATCCATTATATACAATTCTCGAAACGTGTTTCACTCATATCCTATGTCTCATTTTCATAAAATAATGACGTATAGTGATATAAGGCTTAAAAATGTAATGAAAATTAGTAATATAGACTTAAAAATGCATCTCACTAACATAAAAAAAAATGCCTATGCCATGTCATAATACAATTATAACCATATGAAGACTTACGATGACTCAAGACTCAGATATGTGTATGAACATAAATATAGGACATATACACCCATATTTTGCAATTATTGTGGATATTTTTGATATGTTGAAAAACGTTTTTAATACAAATGAATTTGCTTTCATAAATCCTTTTGAGGTCTAAATGATTTGAAGGTTACTAACCCCCAAGGACCAAAGTTATTTAAAGTTTAAAAAAATTGTTAAATTTTGTTTTACAGGTCAATAGAAATCTAATGAGCTTGTTGTAAGCTACCAAATTATAAAATACCTAACTACATCTAACTAAGGTATGCTATGGCTATTCTAACGTTTCTTAAAAGGCAAAAGAAAAGAAAACCTTTGGAAGCAAAGACATTAGAACTAAACACTAAAGATAATTAACGAAATAGGGACAAACAAATAAGAAATAAACAAGAAATAAGAAATCGATAACTTGCAATTGGTTTAAGATGCTAGCCTATAGGTTCGAACAAGCTCTTAAACCCTTAGTTATTCCAATTATTAGATAGGTCATATACCATACAAAACCTAGTCCTAACCACGAGAAAATCTAGAATAGGCTCTCTAGATTTAACAATGCGACATCATTAACAAACTAGGGAACAGTTAACATAAGCCATAATCTCGCAAGCTTTAATTATGTAACTTAGAGAATTAGAATCCTAAACTAGTTGGATAAGTATCCTAACAAATCCAACTAGCTTGTTGCCACTTATGGAAATTGTCAAGGACAATTACGTATCACATAGCTCAATCCTAGCAATTGAATTAAGAATCATAACTAAGGTAGCTAATCCTAAGCTTTAATTCCTAATTGATGGCATTTATGTGGATTCCCAATTTAATCCTATCCTAAATCATAAGGCCATTCAAATCATAGTCAATTCTCACAATTATTCATCCAAAATTACATCATTAACTTCTAACCCAAGACTAAACTGGTTAAACACGAAAATAACGCAAAAATCAAACAGACAATACAGAAAAAACCAACAATAATGTAGAAACAATAACACAAATAATGGAAATAGACTGACTAATAAAAGAAATAACACTTATATTAATTAAAAGCCAAGATTACGTGCATAAATATACAGAAACACAACTAAAATCTGAAATAAATGCAACATAAATGAAATATCACAAAAAATCATAAAATAATAAAGATTCTAGGTCTAAAACAAGAAAATAAAGGAGTAGAAATAAGAAACTAAGCTTAAAAAAATCTGAAACTAAGAAAGAAATAAAGAAAAAGCACAAGAAACCCCTAAAGGAATGGTTGGAAAAGTGAAAAAAGGGTTCCCCTTTCAACTGGAGGCGAGCTTGACCTTTATATTAAGGGATTGGCTCAAAGTAATTTCATTCTTATGTATTTTGTTTCCATTGTCAGAGTGTAAAAGAGAGGCTCTTATGGGCTAAAATGATGCCATTGAACAAGAGTTGTTTTACTCCTAGAAATTTAACAGCTTTTGACTCTCTTCACCGTTTCTACTTTAACTCCTCCCACGCACCTTTGATTGCCATGAAATTTGTTATGCATGTATTTATAAACAAAAAAAAAAAAAGGATACGAATGGGGTGCCTTCCATCAAGAGTTTATTTGAAGTCATAATCTCGACCCTCTCTATATAAACATTATCCAGTATCAAAAGGATGCTTGAGCCCAATAGGAAGCATACTCAAACTTCATGAGGAACCTGGAGTAACTTCCTTGGAAGTAGGCTCAAATTCAACATGATGCCCTATAGATTTGGAGTAGTGGAACTTCATTGTTTTTTCTATCGAACTCTAATGTTCACTCATTTTTCGAGCATCGCCCTTTTAACACCGGGATGGTCTCTATAAAAGCATTACCTGTGAATGTAGAGACTTGACATCTTGCTCTTCACCTCTGATCTTTAGCTCACTTGCCCACATCTCTCTTAAAAACTTTACTTCTTGCAGCTCATCCTCTTTCTTCTTCTCTGCTTCTTCTTCTTTCACCTGTAACAAACTAACAAAAGGAAATGAAATTCAGTTAGCAATAATAGGAACTGCATCACTTACTTTAGGAGGTTGCCCACCCTTCATCTTTTCACAAACTAGTGCCTCTTCCTCTCCTAACTTCTCTTGCTATTCCTCTATGGCTTCTAGATACCCCTATTGATCTCCACTCTCTGTAGGAATGCACATCTCCTCTTCTAATGCTCCCTCTAGTTAGCTAAGCATGCTGTCAGATGCTTGGGTTTTTGGGCTCTGAACCACATTTGCTAGTGGCTTAATTTTTCTTCCAAGGTCTTCAAGCTACTCCTCATTTCCTACTGGAACTGAAGAGTGCTCATCACCAAACTCGTGACAATCTTTTCCAAGGACATCCCACCAGCTTGTGGTGACGATGGTGGAGGTGGAGGCTCTACCTAGAAGTATGGCTAGTCTTAATAATAATATGGTGGAGTAGCATACCTGTACTACATATCAAGCAAAATAAGACACATACAAAAAGGATAACCTAAAATTGAGAAGACTTCTCATATCTTAGCTTGTTTTTCATTTATCGGTACTTACAAGGCTAAGAGTGTGAAATCCACCATTTGATGCTAAAACCGAAAAGTAACAAAAGAATCAAATACATTATTAGGATAATAAGAATAAGAATTAAACTCATAGGCACGCTGATAATGATCTATTGTCGCTAAAAAATCTAAAAATAAAAAAAAGTTGTGAAAGTATAACAAACAGAAGACAAGATGACAAAAACAATAAAAACAAAAACAACAATAGAAAATAGCTAAAATACTAGCATCAGCTCCTCGATAACAGAGTCAAAAATTTGGTGAGCTTGTCTTAAGCTACAAAATTATAAAATACCTAACTATACCTAATAAATTAGCTAGGGTGAGTCATGGTTGATTCCAGACGAAGCTAGGGTGTGTTAATGATATTCTAATGTTGCCTAAAATGAAAAATAAAATAAAATCTCTAGAAGCAGTGACATTAAAACTAAACACTAAAGACAATAAACGAAATAGAGACAAAAAAATAAGAAACAAACAACAAATATGATTGTTGGGTGGAAGATAAATCAGAGATTCAACATTTATAATTGATCCTTGAAATAGATAACTTGCAACTAGTTTAAGATGCTAGCCTATAGGTTCGAACAAGCTCTCAAACCCTCAGTTCCTCCAATTTTTAGAAAGGTCGCATACAATAAAAAATCTACCCCTATCCATGAGGCAACCTAAAATAAATTGTCTAGATTTAGCATCGTAACAACATTAACAAACTAGGGAACAACTAACCTAAGTCACAATCTCGCAAGCTCGAATTGTGTAACTTAAAGAATTGGAATCCTAAACTAGTTAGTTAAATATCCTAATAAATTCAACTAGCCTATTCTACTTGTAGAAATCATCAAGGACAATTACGTATCACATGACTCAATCCTAATAATTAAACTAAGAATCATACCTAGGGTAGCTAATCCTAAGTATTAATTCCTAATTCATGATATTTATTCAGAATTCCAACTTAATGCTAACCTAAATCACAAAGCCCATTCAACTCCTAGTTAATTTTCACAATTATTCATAAAAAAATTCCATAATTAACCTCTAAACCAAGACTAAACTAGCTAAACATCATGAAAATGACGCAAAAATATATAAAAAATAAAGAAAAACCAATAATAACTTAGAAACAATAACACAAATAACAAAAATAGGTTTAGAAATAAAAGAAACAACACTTATATTAATCAAAAAACAAGATTCCATACCTAAATATGAAAAAATACAACTAAAATCTGAAATAAATGCAACATAAATGAAATAACTATAGAAAAATATAAAATCCTAAAGATTCTAAGTCTATAACAAGAAAATAAAGTTGTAGAAATAAGAAAATACAATAAACTAAGCTAAAACTTCCTAAACTAAGAATGAAATAAAGAAAAAGCATAAGAAACCTCTAAAGGATGGTTGAAAAACTGAAAAGAGGGTTTTGGCTAGAGGCGAGTTTGGCTTTAATATTAAGGGTCTGACTAAAATGGTGCCATTGAATAAGGGTCATTTTACTCTAAGAAATTTGATAGATTTTGCCTCTCTTCACCTTTTATGCTCTAACACATCCTACATACCTCTAATTGCCATTAAATTTGGTATGCATGTTCCTCACATGTTGATTTAGGACCCCGATAAAATTTAAGATCAATTGGAACTTTAAAAGTGCTCCTAATGCATCACCAAAATCACCTGCACTAAATCTAGAGTTTAACCGAGCTTCTCTTGTTCTTTTATTTATGAAATATTCATGGCTTGTCATATGCCTTGAGATTTGGTTTGGAGCCTCATAACATGATGGCTTAGGTCCTCAAATATTTAACATCTCTTCTAGTTCCAAATTTTCTCCAATTCTGCTCAAAACTTTGCCCTTTCAACTTATATTTATGCCATAAGGTCAAATCTACATGTAAATGCAAAAGCAACACACGTTAAGCATTTAAACTACAAAATAACGATCAAATGGCATTGAAACACATAAAAAATACTATAAAATGCATCCCTATCAACATCAAACATATCTTTGAGATTAAAATATAATCACTAAGGCATACTATTGAATCAAGTAAAGAAATGAATTGGTGTTACACAAAAAAGGAGGTACATGACCACTTCAATACACAAGACCACTTCAACACTATATTGGATTTTTTTGGTGTATGAAATGAAATTGAATGATTGTTGTTATTTTAAATGATCATATTGAGTTGTATTTTATGATTTGAATGATTTAAATAATTGCAAGTCTTGAAGTTTGCAATTATTTACTCATAGACTCTAATTTGAGTTAAGAATAATGTTATGAACATTAATCCTACATGCTTAGATTTAGCATGGTAGGGAGAAAATTGGAAATCATGTAAGTGTGTTAATATGTTTTTTTTTTTGTAGAAATAATGTTTAGATACCTTACATAGGGAGCATGTTTATACTGTGGAAATTTTAGTTGTTAGATGTTAATGACTTTTAAATTTGAACGTTTTAGTTTAAATTATATTTTTTATATTTAGATCTTCCTTATGATCACTCCTTTTAATGCTTATAAATTTGTATATTTATTGCTCTTGTTAAGTAGGAGATTTAACGTTATTGTTTTTCAAGGACTTTATTTTTGTAAAAATGAAAGAATTTACCAAATTGTTAGCTTAAGGGGGAAGTTTGATAAATTTTTTATCTTAAATTTTGAAGAAATTTGATATTTTAATGTGTTTTTCTTATGCTACTTTTTGGTTTAATGGGAAGGGTTGAAAAACTTGTGAATGCAATCAGAAACTAAACATCATTTCTATATATGATTAAGCATGAATTTCCTACTAATTACTTCTTATTAGATTCCCGAAGTTGTGGTGGTATATTGATATATGAAATTTTAATTTGAATGAATCATTTTTGATGACCTGCACATGAAATTTAAATTTGGAATACTTATAGAGCTACTCATTTAAAAGCTTTGACAAATTAATAGAAAATGTTAACTTAAATTTATTTTACAAGAAATTTGACTTATTTAATAACCTTGTATTAATTTAAGTTTATAAAAAGGAGAATTTATGAAATTAAGGTGGATTTTTAATAGGTATATTTTATGTTTAATTTAGTATTATAAAAATATGAAAAGCTTGATATTGCATTAGCTTATATATTAATGGTGCATCAATTTAAAGGGATTATAAATGTTTATGTTTTTAGATTGAATTTGAATTTAATTTACTTACGATTTTTTTTAGTTATTTATTACTTATTAGGAGAGATTTGTAATGTTGCTTTTAAGCAATGGGAGGTTCCATCTAGGTTTTGATGATGACAAACAATACCAATAATGTTTTAGCGTGTATGGTATTTTGTAAAGATAAGTGTGATTAAAGGTTTTTAAAAGATGGCTTTGGAGCCTTAGAGCATAAATTGGAAAGGCTTAAAGCATAAAATGAAGATCATGACAATAAAGGAAAAAAATGCTCAAGTTTATGATCAAGGTAAAATTTTAATAGGTTATTTATTGTAAGTTTTGATTTAATGTTATCTTAACCCTCTCATTATATTGACAGGACACAAATTGTGATTCGAGTTTACACTTATAGATTGTATAATTGAGAGGAGGCATAGGGGGAATGGTTCTTAGATTTTTTCAAGATACATAAATGTTTTTAGGGGATTAGTTTGATGTGTATGTGTTTTTATGTTAATGTATGTGTGAAATGAAGTAGCTATAAAATGTTAAGACGAGTTCAAGGTTAAATTGTTTGAATGTCCGTAAATGTGTTAAGGTTTTATACAATGAAGAAACAAGATTGTGTGACTATTTTAAATTGTGTGAATGTGTTAAATTTTTCTTGTGAAAAAAGTGTTTGAAAATTTTAGGATTTATTTTAAGGTGATTTGAATGTGTTTGAGTGTGAAAATTTAAGGAAGAAAAACTTCAGACATTAAACTAGCCAATCATAAAGTAGTTGTTCGATGTGTTGCTTTAGCACAAAGTGGTTGCTTAGTGGCATCCATCAGTCAAATAGTGAGGGGTCTACCAATGAATTTTAATTGGTAGATCAATAGTAGAGAGAATTGCATCCAAAAATCTAACTGCTCAATGACAAAAATGTTATATCTTAATAACGGTGTGATTGAGAGCTTAAAATTGTAAAGGGTTCATCCAAAACCCATTGGAAAAAGAAAGTGAGTGATTATAATGGTTACATTAGAGCCTAGAGACTATGAAAAAGAACAGTGATTGTAAACAAGTTGTTGATAATGAAATTCCTAACAAAGTATTGGGGAGTGGATGTAGATGTGAAATTAGGCACCAAACCGCTCTAAATCAGTTTACGTCTCTTGTTCCCTTCTCTGTTTTATTTTGAAAATTTATGTTATTTATGTTGTATCATTATATCTTTTAATACATTATTTGAGTTTTTGTGTTTCAATTTATTTTATTTAATTTATTATTTATAATTTTTACATTTAATTTAAGAGAAAATTTTTAATTAGAGGTAAAAGACTTAGAAAAACTAGAAATTTTTTTAAGTCTCCTAATTCACACCTCCTCTTAGGTGCCATATAGGGATCAATAATTCTCATTTTTTGATTAATCATCATTATCACTCTACGTAATCACATAGTTTTCTTCTTCCTCTTCTTATCAACAACCATAAAATTTGGAAAAGTATACTTTAAATGTCCAAGCTTTTTACATATAATATATGGTTTGGTTTTTCTTAGTTAAAATTCCTTTAAAAGTTTCCTTAGTATAGGTTCATTTGGGGTTGAATTTTGTTTTCGATGAAATTTCTAAAGCTTTTACCTTACGTGACTTCTTTTTAATCAACATCTTCTTCACACTTTCACTTTATGAGATACGATCTTAAGCGTAATTCACTTATGCTTATGTAGTATGCAGTGAAGATATTATTTAACTACAAGTACATGAAGAATTAAAGATAAAAGTAATAACTATATGCAAGAACAATTGTGTATGGAAAATACATTTTCACTAATAAAACAAAAATATGCACTTTAAATTAAGGCGTAGTAGCCTAAACAAGAAATAGTGTACCATAATAAGAGATTTCATTCCTAGTGGTTTTATAAGAAGTACTGTTACAGAAGAAAGAGGTACCTTAGCCCAATCTCCTCCTTTTCCATCCTTAAGAGATACCCTACCCTCTTTCTAGCCAAATCTCCTCCTTTTCCATCCTTTATTCTTGCTTTAGCCTTAACCAATTCCTACTAGTTTGTTCTCACTACCTACTCTTTCCGTAGGCAATTGCCTTCTTTTCCCTATTCTCACCAATTTTTGTTTTTTCATCTTTTCCCCTTTCTCCCCCTCCTTCACTCTTATCTTTGGTTCTTTATTTCCCTTAATTTAAAAATCCCACTCTAATAGTTTCCCTCCTTCCTTTTATAGCTCCTTCCCTTTCCTTAATAAACTTGATCTTTTCAAAGACCTCGATTCCAACCTCAGCAAATGAGAACACCAAAGCCTCGTCTCTAGGTTAAGTAGTTGTGCAATCATCTGAGGGAGAGCAACACAGGAGAGTTGGGGAATAACACTAAGTTAAAATGCACTTAGTGTCAAGTGGTAGGGGAATCTTCATTTGCAAACGACAGACTATCATAGGTTCCTCCCTCTACAGTAGATGATTGTAACATTGTTGCTCCTCCCTTTAATGTTTTGAAACAAGGTGTTACGCACTGGTTCTCTTACGTGGTTATATTCCTTTTTTTTTTTTCTAGATACTCAAGAAAATATATTAATGAAAAATTTTCCCCTAGGAGCCTTGAAATCATTTAGTCTGTTTCTTCTATGAAGTAATGTAACATAGTTAATGTTGGTACAATGTTAAGTAATTCAACTTAGCCTCCAATTACCTCAGAATGCAACCAAGTTTATGCTTTTCTTATATGATGCCTTTTTAAAATTTTAAGTTTGTCTCCAATTTGCCACTAAATTATCGAAGAGCTCCAGCTTATCTTATTATAGCTATAGCAACATTGTAACCAAATTTAGTTTACAAGAACGTATTAATGTCCTTACTTTAGGGCCTAAAAATCATATCATTTCTTTCCTTTCATATTGCTTAAATACAATACCTGAAGCCTATCTTGAATGATATATAGTCATCCTTTATTATTACTTGATGGAGTGAGACTTATTTTATGATGTTCTCCCATCCTTGTATATTGTAGTGGTTGTTACATAGCATCTAGATAGAATTCTATCGTTATGAATGGAAATGCACTAAAAATAAAAGTAGGTGATCTAAGGACCCAGCCTTTTCTTTATATATTAGGCAAGATAAGTTCATGGTTTGAGTTCCTTAAAGTTCATCTATTATAATGCAATTTATTAGAAGATGGAAGCTTTTAAATGTCTCCATTTGTACAAAACTTATTAGTCCATATATATAAGATCTAAGAGGGGGATGAATTCGATAATTAAATATTTCTATGTTTTTGTTTATATTTAAAATTACCCTTTTAATTAAAATGAGGAATTACAAATTAATCAATTTATATTACATGATAATATAAATTAAAATGAAATAAACTTAAAAAATAAAAAATAAAAAAGGAAGAGAAAGGTAAACTGAATTTATAGTATTTTGTTGCATAATCCACACTAACATCTATTTTCCAACTTGTGGTTGTAAATTTCACTAATCAATATCTTCTTTAATGGGTAAAGACCAACCCTTACAACCACTCTCTTTTTCAATAGGCATAAGAGTAACTCTTACACTATCGCTCTCTTTTTCAATTACCCTCTTACAATTTCAACCACGCGATTACACTACTCTTAAAAACACTACATAAATATATCTCACTTGACCAAGGCCAAGTGTTTAAGGGACGCACATCTACACCAAATGATGAACGCGATAAAGTTCACACAAAACCATTAGAAAAACAATCAAAAACCACCAAGATGCTTCTTAAAACACTATAACTAAATTCCAAACCCCTTGATATATGTTTTAACACATTTTTTGATATAGCACATGCATCAAATGCACTTATTTATAGATAAAATTTGTCCTATTAGCTGTTCAGTCATTAGGACTTAATAAATTTTATTTACTCTTTTTTACCACTAAAACTAGCCATTGATCTTTGTTTTTTTAAAACCATTGGACAACCAGACAAATGAACTAGTCGTCTAGACATTAGATGATCAATTTTAACCACTTTTAGACTAGTATATGAAAAAATAGCATACTATTTAACCTATCATGCAAATTGGTTGACTAGTGATAGTCGACTAATCTTAAGCTAGATTAGTTTTTAACATAATTTAATACCCTTTAATATATTCAAATCACCCCAAAATAGTTAACATCATTTTCAAAAACTCCTTTAACATACATCTTAAAATTTTTCCTCAAAATATTTTGTGTACAAAGAAGATCATTGAAAAACTTTTCCAACATAATTTTCTTGATTTTTCAATGTACATGCATAAACACTAAGTATGATTGTGATATGCATGATTAGTGCCCATAAATTTTTTGAAGGATCAAGATAAGACTTACAATAAAAAAAGTTAAGCATATTCAATTTTACTATCTTGGTTATTGATCTTTCAATCAACATCTTGATCTTCATGCATAATCACTTTTACTCAACTTTGACTCCAATTTATGTTTCTCAACACCTTTTCCTCAAACATATCTTTTCAAAACTTTATAACATAATTAAGCCTTTAGTAATATTGTTTTGTCATCATCTAAACCCCGATAAAATCTTCCTTGGTTCAACAAAGTTTCAATTGAGGGATTTTAGGGAACGGTGACTTGAATAGAGTTTTACAAGATTTGTTATTGTATATGCATGAGGAGTGGTTGGGTGATAACACTTTATCTTATATATTTAATTTGGGATTTTAATTTGTCTAGACATCTACTTCTAATGCAACTCCTATAATATTGTAACATTAAATGAAAATTTTTTGGTATATGCTGTTGGGGACCTAACTTAGATCAATTATCATACCATAGTGAGGTATTCTTCCTATTATCTATCTTGTATTTAAATGCAAAGCCTTTATTATCTATCAATCTTATCATATGCTATATTGTCAAACATGTATCAGATTTTTGTGTGTTTCCTATTTTTTTTAGTCTAGGATATCTAAATTAAATCAATTTTAGTATTTTAGTGCATAAATCCAACTCTAAACTAAAGATTAAATTTATCAATAAGTGCATAGGTCAAAAAGATATAGTGAACTTAAATGAGTTTGGATACCGATCACACATGAAAAATACTATAAGGTCTTTTGGATTTCAATGATCTGAAAAAGACAAATTGATTTAATAATGAAATTGAATTATAAAATCAAACCACTAAATTAACATAAACAAATCTAATCAATAAAAAGGAAATAAAAATGTGATGAAGGATTACCAAATTGAATTAGGAAGCTAAGTTCAGGATTTCAATGAATTAGCTAAGTTATTGAGGATTATGATGGCTATTCTAGGGTATCCTCATTAAAACAAAACATAGTTGTGGTTAGGTTAATGCCTTATCTTTGTTGGTCCTACTTCGAAGTTTAGTCATTCATCAGCCTTAGGTAATAGGCTTAATGATCAAGAGGTTTAACACTAAATTTCCATATTTCAATAATAAAATCCTCACAATTAACTGAAGTCTAGTCATTTGTTTATTTAAACCAAAACTTATTGATTTTTCCAGCAACTGAGGTAGATTTATTAGATTCTTAGTTATCTATGACTCTTTTTCCTAAATGGAAAGCATATAAAAGAGATTTAAGAATTCAATTAATCAAAAATCTACTCGTAAACGTAGATAAGAACTCAATCAAATAATTTAATAGCCTCACCTTAGCTAAAAATCATATTAAATCAACATATTAATCAAATAACACAACATATAAAACTTAAAAACACATTCTTGATTAATTTAATGAAAGCATCGGATATAATGAATTTAAAAGTTTACAAAGAATCAATTCTCATCCTTAGATGGCCTTTAACTCTCTTAATCATGCCTCTTAATCTTTAGAATACTAACAAACCAGCTCAAATATTGAAAACAAAATATTGAAAGCCTAAACCCTACCTAAAAACTAACCTAAAAAAGGAAATATGAAAATGAATACAATGAATTAAAGTGGTAAAATTCTGTAGTTAAAACTTGTGCTTCAAGTTCTTAAGAATACTTGAAAAAGTTTTGATTAGCTTTGCTACAAGTTGGAAGCAAGTTGCTTTAGAAATCATCAATAATCTAGCTAGAAAAACATATCTATGAACATCTAAGATGCTTAAAATTAGGGATCAATTGTACCATTTAAGACCCATGTTAATCTTTTAGAGACAGGTTAGACTTTGATGTAGGGTATTGGAGAGCAAAAGAGCCATTTAATAACCCACATGAAACTAACTTATGGCATCAATAGTAATTGTAAGCCCTACAGCACCTAATAGCGGGTGAATTAGGTGTTTAAAAAATTGTTTAGTAATTAAAACTAACAACCTAAACTAATTGGAATCTATATGGAATCACTAAACTAAAGTTCAACCTAAGATCATATGGAAATGCAAATACCAAAATGAATGTAATAAATTAAAATTCAAGCCACACAACCAACAATAAGTAAAGGAGTTAAGAGAAAAGAGAGATACAAGGAAATTATAGAATTTCACCTACACTAAAGATAGGCTATGACTTCTTTTCAACTACTTGTTGGATGATTTTCACTATCAAAGTACAATCTTCTTATAAAGTGAAGAGTAACCTTTACAATCTCACTTTCCAAAGGTGAAGAGTAACCTATACAAGACTCAATCTTTTTGTTGAAGGTGAAAAGTAACCTGTAACAACTCTTTTCAAGACAAAGTGAAGCCTCTACAACTCACAATTAACCAAATGATTCAATACCCCAATTCAAGTAACCAAATACACATT
>JAOXYD010034304.1:0-14002 GCA_028565735.1 Pinacopodium congolense | reverse complement strand
TTAATTAATTAGATAATTAATTAAATATGTAAGCAGTTTGGTTGAGAAGTCACTCAATCTTTTTACGTAAAGGTGAACATTATTTTGTAAACAACCTCCAGTTACTTAACTAAGTCACATCAAATCAATTGACTATTAGGACTACTAATAAGTTCAACCTTATAATATTTCTTTCTCTCTTCTTTTTCTTTTTCTTCTCTTTTTTTCCTTTTTTCCTTTTCTTTTTTTTCTCTGTCTTTTTTAATATATATATAAGATTAGAAGTTAGCAGAGTGAATTTTACTTACCTATTTAATTAATTAAGTAATTAATTTTAATTTTAAAATTTTTTTATTGGTTAATTCCTTTTTTTTATTTTTTCTTCGAATGATAAAAGTGTCTTAAGAGAAACTACAAAATTACTCAATAAGTTGCATTTTATATCTAGAATATCTTTATAATTATGAAATGAGTTAAAAGCATTTAGTCATTAATAATTAAAATAATCATATAACATTTCAAATTGTCAAAATCATTAAATTCAAAAGAAAACATAAACAATAATAAACATCAAAATCGAAAAAAATTTCACAAATTATTGATTATGAAGAGAAAATCAATAAAATGAAATACTATAAGATAACCAAAAGCTTAAGTGTGTAAAGTGTCAAGTGTGTAAAGTGAAAAATGGTTAAAGTGTGACATTCCCTCCCCCACATTTAAATGAAATAATGTCCTCACTATTTAAAACAATAACAACAAAGCATAAAAGTAAGAGGGATAAAGGACAAGAATGCACCCATTTGAACCATAGGAAGCAATGTTCCACTGAAGTCCATAGTTAAGTACAATGTGGTAACTAAAAGAAGATAAGTGATCAAAGCACAAAATAGGATAGAAAAAAAAACTCCAATATCATAAATATGTGATAATCAAGGTATATCCAAAGAGCCAAAATAAATCCAAAAGAATAAGTCAGATCTAAAAAACAACCTATACTACAAAACACAAATTTTGAAAAGAAATAACATTAAAAAATGAACGAACAATCCAAACAACTAGAAATCAGGGATATCTACATCTCGAGCTTTCTGATTCTCCTCGAGTTATGATAAACGAGAATCCATCGCACTAAGAAACTCTAACATCTCTGAATAAATATGAGACTCAATCCTTAACATGACAGTCATAAGATCAATTTTTGGGATGTCTATAATTGGTGGGTGAGGCGGATGAACACTTGAAGTGGCCTTAAACAAAGCCTCACCCATTGCCTCCTTAGATACCTTAGAAGAAACATCATGAAGAGGCGACACATCAGGTACTTCCCCCTCCTCCATTCTAGGCCATACTCCTCCTACGCGATCAAACTTGCACAGATTAAGTGTGCCAACATTGATATGAGTATAATGAATCTTATCCACTGAGGGCTCATAATCAACTTTAACTTATGTAGACTAGATGATCAAACTTAAAAACTCGAAAAGTAGAAGTTCTTGTTTGGTTTTTGGATGTGATGATAAATCCAACCAGTGTTAGTCCTAGAACAAATCCTAACCCATGCAACACCTTATAAAATATGTAGGCATCATTGAGTCTAACCTTATTTAATCCAATTGCCCCTGGGAGTACGTTAAAGCTCAAAATTGGAACTATCATAAGCTCCTTTACTCCTAAAGACTCAACAAAATATGCATGGTCATTTTTCTTAATTAGGCTTAGGGCAATAGTAGTAGTGGTAAGGGAAAAACTGAGATCCAAAGAAACAAAATTCCATGAAATGAGTCTTGTGCCTTAACATACACATCCCCTTAAACTAACATATTAAAAAATGTAGAAAGAAAAGCTCTAGTCAAATGAATAGGGGTACCTCCTACGAAATTACGAATTTCTATCAAATCTGCTTTATCCTTCTCCTCTATGTTTACGAAAAATTCATGAAACAAATCCAGAAAGCATGGTTCCAAAAAACTGATGACAGGCTCCCAACCTAAGGTGTAGAAAGCACTTGAAACATCAAATTGTGCCTCTAATGTTAGATGTGAACCAATCCAAAATTTCCCTCATAAATGAATTTGTTGGTTTGGTATGATGAAAACCAATCCAAAATTTCCATCGTAGTAAATCGAGCCTGATTAAATGCTAACCTTTTTCTAAATGGCTATTCGAAAGAAGTCCTAGGCACCATTAGATAAAAAAATGTTCAATAAAGGCATCAAAATAAGTAACAAAATACAAAGAAATTTAGGAAATTCATTTAGTGAATTTTTGAATAATATTCAATTTATCAAAAAATTCCTGAAATTTCGACGAAAGAGTTAAGTTGAATAATTGATATCATTAGAAAGGTTATGGAATTTAGAATAAAATAATGTCAAAATCTAATTGAATAGATGCTTAAAACTCAAGATAAATTGAAAAAAATCACCTCTGAAGATGAACAGTGAATCTGATGGGGTTTTCTGGAATTTTAAAGCGATTTGAGTGAGCTTTTGAGTGATTTGATGATATGAACTTGTATAAATGAAAATTATGACACAGTGACACCAAGAAAACTCAATTTAGTGGAAAAATGAGAAAGTATAGGGATTTTAGAGAAAAAGAGGTGTGACTATGCTAAAGAAGAAGAAGAAGAGAGTTCTATAAAATTTGAACCAAAATATTGACATTTTATGCCTTTTTCGAAGCAATATGACGGGCCCTAGGGAGCAATACAGTGAGTTGAGCTTACTGCTTTATGATCATTATATTAGTCCTTAACCTGTATACCAATACACGGGTTAACATGACTATATGGGGGTTAAACCAGACCTATGTATAGGTCATAAAAAAAATTCTCTTGATTTTTAACCTGAATTTGTATAAAAATTTTCCTAAACTTTTTCCCAACAAAATTCAACGAATTGCTCGTTAAATTACCTTATAATTGAAATTAAAAACACTAAAAAATCAAATCAAACACACCAAAAACTAGGGAAATACTAAGGAAATCACACTAAGCATAAATAAATATACTTAGAAAGGATCCAAACATTAAAATTAGATCCTACCACTTAAAATAAAATAAAGACACACACAATTTAAATATTAAAATTAAATCCTACCACACAAAATAAAATAAAGAAACACACAATTACCAATCTAACAAGGATTGTGATTAGTTTGGCGAGGATTGAAAAGCAAAAGAGTCTTAACAGACTTTAGTTAAACTAGGAACGTATAATTTTGCCCTTTGCCCATTCACCTTGAAATTTGAGTGATCATTGGTTACTTCGATAGGATCAAATGGAAGAACTTTGGTCACATTATAAGGACCTGTCCATCTTGTTCTCAACTTCCTTAGAAACAAATTCAATCTTGAATTGTATACCAAGACTTTTTCACCACCTTTGATTTCTCTTTAAATAATATGGTTATCATGTCATCTCTTTGATAAGTGTGTTTCAGAATATGTTTCTAAAGTGTCTTTAAGTGTTTTAAGTGTTGTTTATGTGATTTAAACTTATTTAGTAGGAAATTTTGCATCCCTTTCATGATCTTTCAGGTGTTTGATTATTTCTTTATGTTGCTTAGTACTTGAGGGAAAAATATGAGCTTATTTGAGGAATTGATTAATGCACTTTGATGTTTGGATGTCCAAGTAACAAATAAAGATCAAGGTAGCACCAGATTTAGTATAACTAAATTTAGTGAGGCATTAGGTGCACTTATAGAACTCTAAATGTATGAGTACAAAGTGCTAGAACAATATATAAGGAGCCTACATATCAAAATTATATTATAGTTTGAAGTCTGTAAACGAAGATATAACAAAACTAACGAGTAGAAGTCAAAGTTGGAAAAGCTAATGTGGTGGGATGACATGGCATAACGTGGGCAAGAAGTTTTTTATAATATTTTGGACTAAAGAATATTGAAAAAAACTCTAGCAACCAACATTCTAATCCAAGGAACACCCAAGAAAAAAATAGAGGGTTTTTGGAACAGAAAAAAGGGAAAAGACTCAAGAACAAGGAGGATAATCAAGGTTTAACAAGGGTTGTCCAGATTTCTAGCAAGAGGGCCATCATCATCTTCACTAGTTTTCTCTTTTCTTTTACTTCCCTTTTGATGTTTAATCTGAATATTATTTTTTTGACATGATTATAGATTTGTAAAACCATTTTAGGGATTGTTCTTAGATTGTTTATCCAACTTTTACTATATTAATATAATGCATAGTTATTCTTGATAATTGTTGAACTTATAATTACTTCAAATTGAGAGATTATTTTGATTTATTTGAGGAAGGGTTTATAATAAGAGTTGGTAGGTTAATAGACCTACAATTAATTGAGTAATAAATGATTGAAGAGAGATCTTAATCACTTATTAATTGTCTTTAGGATTACTTCAAATCCAATTGCATTATTCAGGAGTAGTACTGTGAATTGAGAGGTTGTAATTCAACTCTTAAGTATTTCAATTAAGATTAATTGATTAGATCTCAAGATAGGGTAATCAAACCATAGGATATGTAAGGTCAATGACAATTAAATCAATAGGGTAAAAGGAAGATAAATAAGGATAGAACAACCCTTAAGTCTCTACTATTAAGTATCTTCTTTGTTTCTCTTTCTTTGGTGATTAAATTCATTCAAGTTTTGTTACTTTAGTTTAATTTTCAATTTCTATACTTTTTTTCCTTAAACAAGGCGCAATTAAGATTTTTAGGTATTTAGAATCAATCCTTGTGGGATGAATATTAATTATATTATAATTTATGACCTGTATACTTGTAGTATAGCTAAAACTAAGAAACAAATTATTGGTGTCATTATCAGGGATTGTTATTTTAGCATTTTATTTAATTTGGATTCTTTTGATTTAAGGGGTTTTGATATTTTTCTTATGTGATTGTAGGTCCATGAACATAATAGTGACAAGAAATTTGAGTAAGATAGAGGACGCTAAAATTTCAGACACCACCAAACATGAAAGGGAACTTCGAATAGGAAAGCGCCAAGAAGCTATCAAAAGAACAATTGTTGAAGACAGGAATTATAATAAGCACCAAAGAACACTCATGGACTCTATGTGGCCTGGATTCAACACCAATCAATAGTGTATTAAAGACCCTAATCCAAGCCAATAATTTTGAGATCACACTGGCATTATTAAACATGTTGCAAGTGAATATGCAATTCTATGGCTTGACCAATGAAGATCTGAATGCTCACCTATCCAAATTCTTAGAAATCTGCGACACCTTCAAATATAATAGCCTATCAGAAGATGCAGTAAGGATGAGACTATTCTCATTTACTTTGAAGGATTGAGCTAATGCTTGGTTAAATTCTCTGAATCTAAAGAACATCACTACATAGGATCATCTAGTGCAAGACTTCTTGGCCAAGTATTTTCTGTTAATGAAAACCACCAGAATTATCAAGGAAATAACAAATTTTTGATAGAGTGAAGGCGAGTCTTTATATGAGGGGTGGTAAGGTTTGTAGAGCTACAAAGGACCTACCCCCATCATAATCTACCAAGGGAGTTTCTGCTACAAACGTTTTATAATGGAGTGACTACACAGACACAAGGAACTATAGATGCAGCCGCTGGGGGATCTCTAATGCAAAAGATGATAGATGTAACTCTTGACTATTAGAAGAGATGGAAAATAACAGTTACTTATAGAGTACAAAAAGGAGTAGACAGCTATCTCTTAAAGAGCAGAAGGGTGTTATTGCGATGGATTCGATGACTAACTTCCAAGCTTATATGTCAACATTGGCCAAACAACTGAATAGCTTGAAGGCTACTTCGTTCCAATCATTGAAGGTAGCACAATATGGGTGTGAATTGCATGGTTAGGATAGTCATGTAAATGCAAAGTGCTTCTTGATGACTAGAAAAGAGCTAGAAAAGGTGAATTACATGTGAGCACTACAAGGAAGGTTAGGTAACAATCCCTACTCTAGTACTTATAATCTAGGGTTGAAGAACCACCCAAATTTTTCTTGGACTAACAATGAAGGTAGCAATATGAGAGCACAAAGACTTTTAGGCTTTCAATAAGATAGGCTTGGATCACTAGATAAAAGTTGGACAAACTCATAGACATGCTCTACTATAAGTTTAATAACCAAGAAGATATCTAGAAGAGGATGGAATCAAAATTCAATCAAATTACAAGGAATCACACCTCTTCCATCCATAATTTAGAGGTTCAGGTTAGGAAACTTGCCAATGCATTGTCCTTAAGAGGTGTGGTGAATCTCCCAAGTGATACAGAACCTAATCCAATAGTGCAAGTGAAGGCCATCACACTTTGAAGGGGGAAAGAATTGAAGGCTCCAACTGAGATGAAGATCATACCCTGTAAGGAAAATAATGAAGAGAAGAAGGAGGATGAGGATATGGAAAAGCCATATGTGCCACCACTGTATACTCTAAAAATCCCCTTCCTGTAAAGGATAAAGAAGAACCAAATGGATTCGCAAGTTGCTATATTTTTAAAGAAGATGAAGAAGCTACAGATTAACTTGTCTTTTGTGGAGGCACTGAAGAATATGTCAAAATATTCCAAGTTACTCAAAGATATCCTAACCAATAAGAGGACTTAGGAGAATAACCAATGGTTTCTTTAACTCAGAGCTACAGTTCAATCATCTCCAGCTAGATGCCATCTAATTTGAAGGATCCATGGAGTTTTACTATCCCTTGTATTATTGTAATTTAGAATTTTCAAGGTGCTTATGTGATCTTAGTGTTAGTATTAACTTAATGCCATTGTCAATGTTTCGGGAGTTGGAGCTTGGATAGATGAAGCCAATATCCATACTTATACAGTTCGTATATCAATTAATCAAGAAGTCGGTTGGCGTGATGGAAGATGTGCTTGTTAAAGTAGATAAATTCATCATTCCAGTGGATTTTATGATGTTAGATTATGAGGAAGATAGAAACTGTCCATTGATTCTTAACTAATCATTTATGAATATCAGAAGAGCGTTAGTAGATGTACATGAAGGAAGTTGGTCCTTAGGATTAGTGATGAGTACGTGGAATTTAATATGAATAAGACATGGAAGAATCAGAAGGAGAGTAGTACTTGCATAAAAATAGATGTGGTTGAAGAGCGGGTGAAGGAGTAAGGAGTGAAATGTGTTGAAGGAGAGAAGATTAAAGCCATTGATGAAGTTGAGAAGGAGGAGGAGTTAGGGGTGAGACCAAATCTAGAACTTTTAGTACGAACGAAGGCCCCTATTCCATTCTCCTTGGTGGAACCACCTATACTCACATTGAACTCTTTACTTCCATGCTCATAATATGCCCCCTCTAGTAAGAACAAACCAATACCTATTATCATTCCTGCAAAAATGACTTTGTAACAAAGGGAAAGGGCAGTTAAGGTGAGAAAGAAGAGACTCAGAGTAAGGTTGAATTTGATTTCAAGTAAACTCAATTCTTAGTGGAGTGGACCATTTTAAGTCACTCCGGATTACAAGCATAAGGATCTTGGGTTGGAAGATTCCAAAGGAAAGGTTTTTAAGGGAATTAGGCATTATAACAAGGTATACCTTGGAGGATTTCCACTAAAAGAAACAAGCATATTCTCTTTCCCTTCTCTTACTTCTTATCGCTAAAATGGAGTATTAGTCAAGCTAATGAACTTAGCTTTAGCATGTTTTTCTTCGTATTTAGTTTAATTATTGGTGTGTGTGTGTTCGATTAAGGTTTTTATTACATTTTTCCTTCCAAGTTATTGAAGTTTGTTAAAATATTGACGGTATGATATTTGCATGTAAGTATGGACACTTCGAAAAAAAAATCTTTTTAGAAGATTTTTTAAAGAAATTTGAAAATAGTAATAAAAAAATAAAATGAAAATAATAATAAATAAATATGATGTTATAACGTTTTCTATTGTTACAGTGACAACATTACTTTCGTTATTATTATAATTTTTGCTTTTAATCTTTACTTTTTCAACTAAAAGCCTAACTTGTTTGCATCCTTTTTCTCCTCTAAGTGCAGCCCCACCTCTCCTTCTTTCTACTTTTCAAATTGTTTTTTCTACCCAAATAATTAACTTTTCTCAAATTTTCACCAATCTTCGATCAATATTGCATTAATCTTCAAGTTTTCACCTCTTTTTTACTGGAAATCATAGTTTCTTCCTTATTAATCATTGTTTTAATCTTATTCCCCTCTTACCTTCTCTTTTGTGTTAATTTTTATAGGTTTTACATAGTGCTCATCCCCATGGCACCTAAGGGAAGACAAGTTGCAGGAAAAAAAATATATAAGGAGAAAAAGATGGCTTTCAAACAAAGAATGCAAGATATGGCTCACAAATTTTGCCACTCCTTTTCCAATCTTTAATCATGAAAAAGGTACAAAATTTCAACAACTCAAAGGTAAGTCTATTTTCATCCCTAAAAATTTAAATTTTTATATTCTTGAAGAGGTTGGATTGGAAGACAAGATTGAGAAATTAGATAAAAAGGTAGGTTAGGAAAAATTCATTCATTTTGACTATGTGGTATTTGAAGAATTAACATTAGAATTCTATATGACTATTCAATACTATCCTAAGACTTTAGAAAATTCCAGTTTAAATTGCAAGAAAAACCATATAATCTCTCTCATATATCTTAAACACCATATTTGGGTTTCCAAAATCAAAGATATAAGATAACTACCCTAACTTTAAGTATGTTGGATATTAGAAGAAATTTACGGGAATAGATAACTTTGATATTCATAATCCATCCAACTCCTTCATACTTAGCTATGCCCATTTAATTTTACATAAATTTACGTGTCATGTAGTTTTTAATAAGTTTTAAAGAAACGAGTGTTTAATTAAAGAACTGCTTCTTTTGTGATGTATGGACACAAATCGTAAGGTTTGCATAGCACATTACATTTTCCATAATTTGCATCAAGCTATAACCAAAAATCAAAACTATCTAGGCGTGGGTCATATTCTCATTGTTCTTGCTTAATTTTATAATGTTAGTCTTGATGGTTTAACCCCTGCAATTATTGAGTATTTCATTCTTATTCACTTGCGACGTGCTCAGATTGTGGAGATGAATTCTTTGGCACTCCGAGACCCCCAACATAAGAGGTACTATGTAACATGAGAAGGCCACTGGATCATCTTCCTCCCACCATACTTAAGGCAATGATAACTCTTCTGAGGATTTTAATGAATACGTAAAA
The DNA here is from genome assembly GCA_028565735.1 of Pinacopodium congolense. NCBI lineage: Eukaryota > Viridiplantae > Streptophyta > Magnoliopsida > Malpighiales > Erythroxylaceae > Pinacopodium > Pinacopodium congolense. The sequence continues at coordinate 4,807 of JAOXYD010034304.1, read as the reverse complement.
GGTGGGAAGCTATTTTATCCACTGTGGAAGACAACCACAAGACTTTGGAGCGATGTCTCGATTCTATGGATGACAAAATAACTAAAATGGTAGGGCAGTTAGACCAAATAGAGTGATAACAACATCATCCTAATAAGGAGCTTTTGAAACTTTTTGAGTCTCAAGGATTTCAAATTTCATCTCTTACGCCATCTCCACAACAATCCCTATAATTTTTCTTAACCTTCTCCACACTGAGTATAATTTGTGATTTAAGTGTGGGGAAGGAGTTTGATTGCATTCATTTTATGTTATTACAGAAATGTGATCATGCATTCATCGATTCTAGGTTATTTGAATTTTGGTGCATACATATAGTTTAAACTTGTCAATGGCTTAAGATTGATAGGTATAATATTCAAATTAAGTGGAGGGAGGTAGCACTCTCTTTAGTATTTTTAGTTTGTCTAGCACTTGCATTGAAGCCATTGTGATGTGTGTTTTATCTTGAAATTCTATCATTGTGGTTGGAATGAGATTGAGTTACGTGTTTGAATTCGAATTAGGCTGCTTGAGTGGAAGGTGAACCATGCTAATTGATTAAAGTAGTTGGTTGCATAAACTTGGTTAGAAATTGATACTTGAGTGATTAGGGAACATGTGAAAGCATAATGGATTTTCATATGAGCCCATGTGAGGAATTGAGCCTATATGACTCCCCTTTAAATTCATTTCATTTTCTTTCTTATGTGTGATACTCTCTTAAGGAAATTACCTTCAAAAATTGCTTTGAACTAGTTCGAAAGTACTAGGTGCATGTTATATGGAAAGGATTAAGCCTTTTTTGTTTTTAACACCTTGGCTTAAATGACCCACCTGATTCATTATCCTTTGTAACCCCTTTTGAGCCTTTAACCTTTTTTTTTGTTTCTTAAAGTAACCACCTTATGATAAAAACTAAAAAAACTAATGAGCCTTACCTAATCATAAGTTTAATAAAGTGCTAAGTGATCATTATTTAACAACTTTTCATTAAAATTTTATTCTGAGATGATTTGAGTAGCAGTTTTATTCATGTTGTGCATTGTATATAGTTGCTACTATTGTTTCCTTATTATTGTAAAACAAAAAAAAAAGAGGAAATAAGAAAAAAAATAAGCAAAACAGAAAATAAAAGAATAAAATATAATAACATTAAGTAGTAATGAGTGGTTAGTTGTATCACATGCATATCACAAAAGTTATATTTTGTTGTTCCTTTACAGTTAGTGCTTTATGAATACTTGTGAGAAACCCTTCAACCTTTTTGACTCACCTTATCCCAAGCTCTATTACAACCACGAACAAAAGTCATTTTTATTTATGATAGTATGTAATTTATATGTAAGAAAATTGGTAAATTTGCATGCCTATGGTAGTGTGGTCCCCTAGAGGGAGTCTTGAGTGAAACACTGATCCTTAGACACTTGAACTAAATGAGTGAACATCGTGAGGAAAATGCACCTTGGTTTTCTACTTACCTTTTATCAATGGTATCATAAGTTGAGTTTGTTTATATGTACTAATGAAAACTAATTATGATGTGTATAGTAACTTGATATTTGAGTTGCCAAAGTTTGAAAAATTACATGCCCTTGGTCTCTTTAAAAATAAACTGATAGGATGTAACGGTTGTGTTTAATTTGCTTGAGGAAAAGCAAAGGTTTAAGTATGGGGAAGTTGATAAGTTTGTTTCAGACTATGTTTCTAGGGTGTTTTTAGGTATTTTAAGTGTTGTTGGTGTGTTTAAAATTTAGTTAGTAGGAAAATTTTCATCCTTTCATTATCTTTTAGGTGTTTGATTGTTTCTTTGTGTTGCTTAGTGATTGAGGGAAAAATATGAGCTTATTTGAGGAATGGATTGATGCACTTTGATGTTTACATGTCAAAGTAACAAATGAAGCTCAAGACAGTGTGAGATTTAGTACATATTACTTTCTAAAGGCATTAGGTGCACTAATAAATCTTTAAATGATTTTACAAGGTGCTAGAACTTATATGAGGAGCCTACATATTAAATTTCATGACAATTGGAGGTTTGTATACAAAGATATAATGAAAATACATATTAGAGATCAAAGTTGGAAAAGCTGATGTGGCATAATGTATGCAAAATGTGTTTTATGATATTTTAAACTAAAGAAAAAAAAACCCTAGTAGCCACTATTATGACCCTAGGGAACATCCAAGACAAAAATAGAAGGTTCTACGATGAGAAAAATGGGAAGAGACTCAAGAATAATGAGGAAAATTAAGATAAAAAAAGTTCTATTTAGATTTCCAGCAAGAGGGCCATCATCATCATCATTATTTTTCTTTTTTCTTGTATTTCCCTTTTGATATTTAATCTCAATATTATTTGTTTGACCATGATTATGGATTGCTAGATCTATTTTAAGGATTGTTGTTAAATTGTTTATCTAACTTTTACTATATTGATTTAATGCATAGTTGTTTGTGTTAATTGTTGAACTTATAATTACTTTAAATCGAAAGATTGTTTTGATTTATTTGAGATAGGGTGAATAATGAGAGTTGGTTGGTTAATAGACCTACCATTAACTGATTAATAGGTGATTTAAGAGAGATCTTAATTACTTGTTAATTGTCTTTATGATTGCTTTAAATCCAATTGTATTGTTTAGGAGTAGTATTGTGAACCGAGAGGTTATAATTCAACTATTAAGTATTTTAATTGGCATTAATTGATTAGTTATTAAAAGAGGGTAATCAAATCATAGGATATTTAAGATCAAACACAATGAAATCAATAGGGTAAAAGGAAAATAAAAAAGGATTGAACAATCCCTAAGTCTTCATTATTGAGTATCTTCTTTATTTCACTTTCTTCTGTGATTACATTCATTCAAGTTTTATTAGTTTAGTTTAATTTTTAGTTTCTATACTTTTTTTTTCACCTTAAACAAGATGCAATTCAAATTTTTAGGTGTCTAGAATCAATCCTTTTGTGATCGATATCAGTTATACTATAAGTTACAACTTGTATACTTGTACTGTAGTTAAAACTAGCAAACACTCTTGACTCTCTCTTTATACAATTTAGAGTTTTCATATGCAGCAAGAAGAAACTTATCCAACTCATTCAATTGAAAAAGTCTTTCTTCTCCTACTTTCCTTGAGTCAAAATTCAGAAAATTTATGGCCCAATATGTATAATATTCTAACTCGACAGGTAAATGGTAACCTTTTATATATACCAACTTATATGAGGACATTCTTATAGTTGTCTTGAAACTAGTTTGATAAGCCCACAAAGCATCATCTAACTTCATTAACCAATCCTTCTTCAAAGAGCTAATGGTGTTTTACAAAATTCTCTTAAATCCCTTGATTTGAAATTTAAACTTGACCACTAGTTTGAGGATGATAAAGTGTAGCAATCTTATGGGTAACACTATATTTAGTCAAAAGGAAATAAATTTTTTTAATTAAAAAAATGCATTCCCCCATAAATTATAATTGTTATTAGTGTCCCAAATTTTGTAAAAATCTTCTTTTTAAAGAAATGAACTAAGCCTCTTGCATCATTAGTTAAAAGTATAGCTGCTTTAACCCATCTATTCACATAATCCACAACTACAAACATAAAAAATTTCATATACCAAAATATTATTTAGTGGCATTTCATGTCTCGTAGAGATATTTTTGATCCTTTGACAAATTTCACAAGATTTAACAAAGCAAAATGCATCCTTCAATAAGGTTAGACAATAGAAATTGTACTCCAACACCTTATGTGTAGTCCTAGTGGGTCTAAAGTGTCCTCCAATCTCATGAGAATGACAATGCCTTGAAATGGAGGTCATTTCCTCTTCAGGCACACACCTCTGAATTATTCCATCAGCACATATCTTGTAGAGAAAATGGTCATATTAAACATATCTCTTAACCTTGGAAAAGAATTTTTTCTTTTGTTGGTTGAAAAGTCAGGAGAGAGAACATTACTAGCCAAATAATTCACAAAATCCACATACTAAGGCAAGGTAAACATGGCTAGCAATTGTTCTTCAGGAAAAACCTCCTTAATGTCTTGGTCTTTTTCTTTCTCCTTCACTACTTCATCCAAATGAGATAAATGATTAGCCACAAAATTTTCTTTTCCTATCTTATCTCTGAGCTCAATATTAAACTCCTGTAAAAGGAGAATTCATCAAATTAATCATGGCTTAGCATATGGTTTGTTTATGAGATAATTCAAAGCTGAATGGTTTGTATAGATTATGACCTTTGAAAGCACTAAATAGGACTGAAATTTATCAAATTCGAATATCATAGCTAACATCTCTTTCTTAGTGGTGGCATAATTCCTTTGAGCATTATTCAAGGTATGGTGTGTATAATAAATTGGATGGAGGATTTTTCCATGACTTTCCTTAAGAGCTGCACCAACTATAAAGTGATTTGCATCACACATCAATTCAAATATAAGAGACCAATCGGGTGAACTAAAATAGGTGCACTATTAAGATTCAGTTTTAACAATTGAAAAGAAAGCATACATCTATCATCAAAGTTAAAGATAGTGTCCTTCGTCAATAATTTAGTAAAGGTCTTTCATATCTTGGAAAAATCCTTTATAAAGTGCCTGTAGAATCTAGGTTGTCCTAAAAAACTCCGAGTTGGTTTAACTGAATTAGGTGGTGGAATTTAAGGCCTTGTTTACTTTAGCTTTTGTTTTTGGTTTTGGTTTTCTGTTTTTCTAAACACAAAAATCGATAAAGAAAACACACTAATACAGCATAGAAATCGATAAAGAAAACACAATTAC
>JAOXYD010034294.1:0-14003 GCA_028565735.1 Pinacopodium congolense | reverse complement strand
GGTGCCCTTCCGTCAATTCCTTTAAGTTTCTATAATTTTTCTTTTTTCTTATGAATCATACCTCTATTTACTTGGATTTTAGTATCATTGTATTCTAGATTCCATAAACTTACCATTGATACTCACATTGTAGTCTAAATCAATAGTTGAATTTTTGGAAAATTGGAAAAATTTTCCAAAAATTTTCAAAGGAATATTATGATTTTTGAAAGAATTTTCTGACTTATTTTGATGTTTTTATTTAACAATTTATAATTCAATGGCACCTACGAGGAAAAGGCTCATATATGATCCATCAAAGTTACCCAGTCATGAGAACTTTGATTGGTATAAGTCTCACCGTAACAATGAATTTATCATAGAGCGTCTGATTTATCTCGACCTAGAAGCTAAATTAGATATTTCTAGTGCTTTTAGAGCCTTGGACTGGGAGCTATTAGTCACTATTGTGGGACCTTCCTACCTTACCTTGGTTCGCAAGTTCTTCACGAATATCGAGGATAAGGCTAAGGCTGAGACAATTGAGATTCGCTCTACTATTCTAGGTATTCCTATCCTCATTACTCGTGATTCTATTTCTGAGCTGTTAGGAATACCTGATTAGGGTGATATTTTTGTAAATGCCAAGGATACTTTCCATGGAGATTTAGTTTCTTTTAATCTCTCATTTTCTATTGCTACTGCTAGATATACTTTGGGATTAACCAGAAACAACGGAGGTTTTAGTACCAATGTTGTGCCTTGAGCTAGCAGTTTGAATGTGATGATGTTTACTGACATCTATATCTTGTACAAAATGTTGCATGGTATGGGTTCCATCCGAGGATTACCTTTGTCTAGTTTTATTACTTTAGCTATTCGGGATGTGGTTAAGTTGAAGAAGGCTAGGAATAATTTTTTCTTTCCCTGTTTGTTAATGAGGATTTTTAGGGATGTCGGAGTTCCTTTAGATTCTAAGTTGTTTGAGGATCATACTTGTTAGACACAGATTCATACTAGACTGGTTAAGCTTTGTGGATTTACTTATTGTGGAGGTCAATGGTATAAGTATAAGGATAGTGATGCACCTGTTGCTCCACCTGCTCCTGTAGCACCTCTAGTAGCCCCTAAGGAGATAGGTGAGGTTTTGTTTGATTAATTATCTACACTACTTACATATTTAATTAATTATGTGATTACTTAAATTATTATTTAAATTAACTAAAGGGATTAATTAAATTATGATTTAAATTAGCTAAAGGACGTAAAAGTGTCGAAAAGATGATGCATTAAATTTAGTGTATTTGCCTTTTACATATGGAATTGATTTTTATGATTTAAATTGAAAATTGAAAAATAATGAAATGACTTAAATGAATTTGCGATTTGATATGATTAATTGATTATATAATATTTTGATGAGCCATTATTTTTAAAGGATGAAGAAAATATTTTCAATAATAGTGTTATTAATTGTGGATTGATTTTCCTATATTTATACCTTATTATGAAGTTGATGATGAATTAATTTGCTTGAGGACAAGCAAATGCTTAAGTGTAGGTTATTTTTAGGGATCAAATTAATTGAGTTTTTATTGATTATTTATTGAATTATGACCTTTAATTTAATGCTTAAGTGTTAAGTTTATGTGTTATTATAACTAATTTGCAGGTTGTTGATAAATGATGAAGATTAGAGAAAAAAGATGGAAATTTTGCAAGTTTCTAGAACTTTAACGATGTTATAGAGACCCACCGTTGAAGGATGAGTAGCCCCAAGGTGAAGAAGTCAAAATTTGACTATCAACATTAGGTTAAGAGTGCCGTTGTCCGTCGGCCCAGGGTGTCATTAATCAATCGAACAAATATATCCACCTCAAATCTCTAATTTTGTGACTTCGGCATGATATTCATTATTGATGCTATGTTTTAGTACCTAGTGAGAGGCTGCTAAAGCTGAAAATTAGAGAAAAACAATAAAGACATGCATTTAGTTAGGGAGAATCAAATTTGAGTTTATGAGAGAGGCTCTTCCTTGCCTCTTCATTTGTTCAAAGTAGTTCATAGGTTTCGAACATTTTCAGTTCGAACTCATTGTTGTTTTATGAGTTTTTGAACATCTGATCTTGCTATTAAGACTTTATTTTAAGTGTCTAGATCACATTCTGGGGTTTTCTAACTCTGAATCTTTATGTATTTGCTCTATTTTCAAATTAATCAAAGTTGTTGATATTAAGCTTATATTCTTAGATGTTCTTTGATCTTTCTATAAGATTATGTTGATTTAAAAGTTTTGTTAGATTCCAAAATCAAGTTAGGAGATCAAGATACGTCTAAGAGCTTTCCTTAGATATTTTTGTAGTAGCTAAACTTATTTCTACGATTTATATTTTTAGATTTGTGAAGGCATCATGCTAAAATTGTATACTTTGTATATTTTAATCAAAATGTGTGGCTAAATCATTTTTATTGCTAAGGATTGATGTATTTATGATTTAAAAGTGCTTAAAGGCTTGTAAAAGGGTCTAATTTTTGCTTATGAAGGGTTTGAAAGTTCTTATTTTAAGCTGGCCACTTAAGGTTAGAGTTAAAGATAATCTAAGCTTGAGAAATCATCTTAGTTTGTTGGAAAACTTAATAAACAACACAAATTAAACAATGAATGACCAAACTTTGATTTTTGTGAGAGTTAGAGATTTGAGCCTACAAATCCAAAAATAAACTTCTTGAAATCAAAGCCCATTAACTTTATTTAAGGCATAACCAAACTTTAAATTAAGATTATTGAAGAAAAGGTAAAGCCTTAATCATAACTTTGTTTTAAATTTGTGAAGGAACTCTAAACCAATCCTTAAAATTGTTTAAAACTTAATTAAATTATCAATAACCTAATCTTGAGCTACTTTTCACATTTGGTAATTTTGAAATTTTTTTAAAGAAATTAAAAATTATTTTTAAAGTGTTGAAGTCGGGTTAGAGTAGTTTAGCATTATTTCAAAATTTTAATCAAATTATTTGGATTTTCCTAGATAATTGTGATCTAATTAACCTAGTAAATATTCATTTTCCCTATGGGATCGATATTTGGGGTTTAAAATACTCTACTTTATTACTTGTTTGATAGGTATACTTGCCTTAATCATGTTAGTTTTCAACGTAAAATCGTTAAAGGCATTCCAAATTTCGTAATCACCTAACCAGCGAACAATACTTATAAGTTCTGTTGGACTTGTGATAATTGAAGAGGGACAAGTACGTTGGGTTCCCATGGTGAAATGCCCTAAACTCTATTTTGATTTTTGATATTTTTTTTTATGTTTGAGGTATAGATTTCATGGGTCCCTTTCCATTTTATTTTGGATTTTAATACATTCTACTTGTTGTAAATTATGTGTTGAAATGGGTGGAAGCAAAAAAAACATGAATTGATGATTTTAAAGTGCTTGTAGAGCTTACCACCCTCAAACAAGAGGGAAAGTCAAAGTTTCCAATAAAGAGATAATGTCTATTAAGTAGAAAACGATAGATCTCAACATAAAAGATTATAGTTTGCACCTTAATTTTGCTTTCTAAGTTTATCAAACAATATACAAGACTATAACTATGATGTGTCAAAATAGATTGGTGTTTAGGAAGCCATGCCACTTTCATGTGGAGTTGGAGCGTAGAGACTTATTGGCAATGAAGTAATGTAACATAGAGATGGAGATCGTTGGTAAACATAGGAAGTTATAATTGTAAAAGTTGGAGGACCTACGCCTTGATGCATTTGAGAATGCCCGCAATTATAAGGAGAAGGCTAAGGAATTTCATGATAGGCACCTCTCCAAAAAAACATCCAATGTGGGTTAGAAAATTTTCCTTTACCTCTCTAAGCTCAAGCTCTTTCCAGGAAACCTATATTGCAGATGGAGATTGAAGCTCTATAGCAAGTGGATTAATAAGATTTAGGTCGAGCTAATGGCCTTAAAAAAGCATTCGTTAGAAGGCACTCCAATTATATCCTTTATTTTTTTTTCTCTTTTCTATATAGGTTTTGATTTTCTCAATTAAGTGCTTTACTTACTTGTTTTTTATAGGTGGAAGACGAGCTAAAATATTGTTTATGAAGGAATTTCATGGTCTCCATACTCTAGGGGAGTACTTTTGTTCCCATGCCTTTATGTTTTTATGTTACTTTTGGAACATTAAAGACAATGTCCCATTTAAGTGTGGGGACTGGGAATAAGTTTGATTTTCATGCATTTGAATTATTATAAGTCTAAGGGTGATGATTTAAATGTTTTATCCAAGAATGATCTTGAAATTTAGTTGATTATTCATTGTGATACTAGAAAGTAATTGACGTTTTTAATTTGGGGAACTTTGAGCAACTCTTGATATGGTCACTAACATCAAATTTTTTTTTTGTCTTTCTTCTTCTTTGGAGAGTTTACATGTATTTTTCACAACCCATATATATGATGTTAAGTGTTGAAGTGTGTTTTTTTATGGTTTATCATGTGAATTTAGAGATATGATTCTTGAAATAATTATTAAAAATGTATAAAAAGTGTTTCTGTTGTTGAATAAAGTGAGAAAAATTCTTTCCACTAGCTTCAAACCAATGTAAAGGTTGAAGTTTAAGAGGGTATTCATGACAAAATTTTCACTTTCTTGTTATAAAGCTAAATGACATCTCATATAAGCTAAAAATGAGTATTCAAGTTGAGTAACTGGGGTCATTCATGAAAAAAAATTTATCCTTGCATAAAAAGTCTTGATGATCTCCTACATATTGCTTCAAGTTTAAATTGAGTTATACTTTTGGTTTTATAGAACATTCTTAACTAGGTTAATGTGATGACTATGAGAAATGACCTGAATACTTGGTATTATGCATATTGGGTTACTTTCTTACTAACTTTTTGCATTTCTTATTGTAAAATTATTTTTGGATTGTGATGAAGTTGAGAATTGTGAATTGAATTAAAGGAATTGATTGAATTCTATTGTATCCAATTAATTTTCAGCTTTTTGATCATGATTGATATAAGTAAAGTGTTTAAGTTATTGTTTGAGGACAAGCAACAGTTCAAATATGGGAAAATTTGATAGAGATGTATTATATTATATTTTGGTATGTGATTTCATATGGTTTCATTCCTATTTTTAAGGTAAAAGTGCTTAATTTGTGTTCAATTTGTGTTGGATGACATATTAGATATGTTTTCATAAATTTTGGACTAAAAGACCAAGTTTAAGAAATAATTGGAGCAAAATTGGAGTAAGGAGCTACTATCAGGGAGTTGAATGACAGTTTCTAAAAAAGTTAAACGATGCTGTTTAGGTATCTCTAACCACCGTTTAGGTCCAGTTTCTAGAATCCTAAACATTGGTTCAAACAAGGGTCGTTTAAGTTAATTCATCTGCTATTTACCATATAGAAAATGGAAAAAATAAGGTTAAAGTTGACTTTTAGATATCCAAACGTTGTTTAACCTAATTTAAACATATTTAAGGATCAAAGGAGGCGATTTTCATCATCAACAACACCCAAAATAAGTAGTTTACATCATTTTCTTATTTTCATCTTGTTCTTATAGTTTTTAGCTCCTTTTTGTTTTGTATTTGAAGATGACCCTTTGTTTTCTATTCTAGATCATTTCATAGTGGTTTTTATTTATTTTTGGATTGCTATGGCTACTTTTTTCATTTATTTGTTTAGGGTTTTATCTTAGATTAGGTTGAATATTGGTGTAAAACTTTAGATTTTCATTCAATATATTACTACATCTTTATTTTTAGCACTTTGATTATATTTTCACCATGTAGATATTGAGTTTATGTTGTGTTTCTAGGCTTAGATTGAATTAAAATCTTAAATTAAGTCGAGAATTAGGGATTATTTGTAGGTTTGATCCACCTATGGATAATTTCTAGTTTGAATGCTAGGTTTGAGTTTTTACTCCATAATTTAAATTAACAAATTCCATTAGTAGTACTAGGATAATTGAACTTGTAATTGATACTTAGATCAATTTAGCCTAGGGTTTTAATTCCTTAAATTGCATGATTTACATATGTAAGGTTATGGCTTAATTTAATTATTCCCTAGTTATTAATGATACTATACAATTGAATCTAGAGATCATATCTTGGGTTATTTTCTGGTTAAGGATAGGTTTTCGGTCATATTAAACTTACCTATAGTTAGAGGAGTGAGGAAGAGGATCTTACTTGAGTCTATAAGCTAACATCTTAGCTATAACACAATTGATTTAGTTTAAATGATCAATTTTCTTTCCTAGAATCTCAATAATATCTTCTACCCACTTCGTTAGTATTATTACTTACTTCTTTATATTTTGTTTTATTGTTTTTCTGCTTTCATTTCTTTATTCATAATTCCATTTGTTTTAATTTCAACACAACATAGGTTTTTACTTTTTGTAACATTAGAGATGATAGTTACGTCCTAGCTCCTTGTGGATCGACCTTAGCTTAAACTGTTACACGGTTAAAAGGTTTAGTTATTTTTATTATTAGGTAGTTTACGATGAGCTATTAGATTATTCCAATTAATGGCATAAATTTTCCCTCTTTTACTAATGTAAATAATGATATTATCTCACACTTTAGAAACTACACAAGATTTTCCTTTAGAAGTAACATTGAAATCCTTATCACAAAGTTGGTTATCAATTAATAAATTATGCTTTAAACCATCTACTAAAAGCACATTATCAATGGTTACATTATTTTTACAAACTTTACCAATGCTAATTATCTTACTTGGCATTGTCCCCATATCAATGAGATGAATTGAGTAGCGTCCCCTATCATATATCTAGAACATCCACTATTTATATGTCATTTGCTACTCCTATTCCTACAAAACAAATAAAATCATTCTACTTCATGTTCTTATTTTAATTTTGGCCCTTGGGGGTTAGACACCTTTCTACTTCCTAAACCCTTTGGAAAGCTAGAAAACCTTTATTTTTTTATCAAAACAAAACTTTTCAAGATGTCCAAATCTACCCCAATAATGAAAAACTTATAGAACGTCATGAGAAAGAAAAATTGGCCTAAATTTGTTCTTTTATGTATATTTAGATACACCATTCCTAAAAGTCCTCTTTTGATGCAAATTTGTCCTTACAATGAGGTGTTCGATTGCTTATCTCTATAGGTTGTTCCTTAACATATGATTCTCATGCTCCATGGTATAGGCTTAGTTCTTGTTAGACTACTCCTTACTCTCAATCGGTGCCTACGTGCACGTCGGGTCACGTTAGGGTCTTTCAATTATATTCTGGTGCACAGTAACTTCACGCAATTGGTTTTTCAATTGAGTATGATGACAAATTATGCAAATCATCGGTTCCTCTTGTATTAAGTTGAATTACTATCGCGATGTTGTCATCACTAGGGTAAAATTAACTTGTCTCAGTATTTTTTTTAGAAGGGGTACCAGTTCAAGCAATCCAATGCCACCTTATAGTAAAGTTGAAAATGCCCCAAATCTTTAGGGGTATGGTGCTTGCCTACTCCTATGGGCATCCAGGCTGGGGCTTTGGACACTTGTCCCTACAGTGTGTGGGTATACTTGGTAGTGGGACATAACAAAAAAAATGAGATGTGTTCCATTGCCTAGCACAAGCATAAGGTATGCTTCTAAGAGATTGTAAATGCATATGAGGTGCATATATGTGTGTTAGCCGAATTTGCCTTATTGATGATTTATATGCATCATTTTGAACTTCTACATTTTCAAAGAAGTTATGCCTATTCATAGAAACATGCACACCCATCCTAGATGCAGTCTTTGACGAGCATATAAATGTATGGTTATTCTTCCTAGGTTATGAACTAGATGATGATGAAGTGACTTCTTAGGAACATGCTCTTCATCTAGGTTCTTATCCTTTACGAATGTAGTCTTTGCATTAGGAGTTCCACTACCTTTAGTTAAGCCTAAGCCATGCCTATCATTTAAAGCTTTTTAAGCTCTAAGAATGTTATCTAGCCTCTCTTTTCTCTTTGCATTTTAATTTATAACTTTCTTTCTATCATCATTAACAACCACACTCTTAGTCTCCAGATAATCCAAATCATTCTTTCACCTCTCATTGTCTAACCTAAGGTCATCTACCAATCTCGTGCATTCTTTATACTTGGAAGTTAATTTCTTCCTTTTAAAATTTATACGTTCTAAATACTTGACAAATTCATCATAACTTGTAACTTCATCTAAGTTAACATCATCACCATTTAAAGAATGTGAAGTAGGTAGTACCTCATCATCCAAATCCATGAGACAAAATTTGGAAAATTTTTTTTCGAATTTCTCACTTTTTAATTCACTTGATGTTTCCCATAACATTGCATTCATTTCTTTCATCATCTTTCTTTCTTTTTTCTCTTTTTTTTTCTTTCTTATTACTTATTGTTTCCTTCTCATTCTCCTTAAGAAGTGGGAATTGACTCCTTAAATGGTGCAGTTTCCTATATTTAAAACAAATATCATTAGTAGATTGCTTCCTTTTAAATCACTCTTACAATGTTCTCTTATTTTGGTGAAAGAGTTCTTCGTCAATAGCTTCTTAAACTTTCTTGTGAGGAGGGTAATGTGTTCACAATAATTGACAGTGGTCTCCTCATTATTTTTCTCCTCTTTTATGGCCTTGAATGCCAAATTCTTCCTTCTTTAAGTAACTTCCTATTCCCTGGCCTTGGTCTCCTTAAGACTCATTTCATGTATGAGAAGAGAACTTATCAATTATTCCAAAGGTAAAACATTTATTTCTTTTTCATCTTGAATGATGGTAAACTTTTCTTCCAATTTTTTAAGGATGTTAAAAATTTTCAAACCCTAAACCTTAAATGCATTGATGATGTGAAAAAATATAATATACTTGATAGAAATGCTTTCTTCATGATGCATGGTAAATAATTTATATTGATGAGTAAGTATGTAATCCTTACTCTCTTTCACTTGATTAATTCCTTCATCTGTGGCTTCAAGTTATGCAAAATGTAATAAGCATTTTCACACATAGAAACTTTATGGAATTCATTCCTCCTTAATGTACAAAATAAAATATAAACTGCTTTATTATTCAATGAAATCGATTTCTTATATTTTAATGTGCACTGTTCTTTTACCTGAGACACTCTTTGCTCATTTTCAAGTTTAATGGGAATGTCCGACCCTACATTAACGATGTCCCATAATTCAATATTTTTTGCTATAGGTAAAATTTTCATCCTATTCTGGCAATATAAATAATCATTACCATTGAAAAATGACGCTCTACAAATGTTTTGCCCCTCATTATAAGATAGACCTAACAAATGTGCCATAATTAGATCTTAACTCACTATTTTTATTAGAAAATATATATGCATGAGGGAGCCTGGCTTTGATAACAATTTAAATCCTAAAGGCATTCAAGAAGGGGGGTGGGTGAGTGAAGTGTTTTAAAAAATTTTCTAAACTAAACAACTTAATCCACCTAAATCAATTCCTAAAGATGCAATCACTAAACCAAGATTCAACCTATTATGGTATGTCAACATTTATGCTAATTAAACAACAATATAATAAAAATTAAGCAACGCAATAAGAAATAATTAATGAGTAAAGTGTTTAGAGGATACACTAAAATTTATAAAGGTACAACCAAACCAATTAGGCCTAATCTTATCCCAACACATAAGATGTTGGAGTTTTTAACTATGACATTAAAACTAATACAATCTTCTTTAATGGATGAAGTATAACCCGTACAAACCAAAATTTTCTTCTTGAAAGGTGAAGAGCAACCTTTAACAAATCTTTCTAAGGAAAAGAGAAGTCTTTACAAGAATAAAAAACCAAATGAATTAAGAAGGCCTTAAGTAGTATTAAAATACACCTATAAACGTGTTTCATTTAAAGCTCAATAAACCAAGGGCTCTAATGCTTTCAACATCAAAATATACTATTAATTAAACTCTTGAAAGTTTAAAAAATTGAAAATTATAAGCTTGGAGCACCAAATTCGAATTTGGAACAAAAATAGTGAAAGTGAATGAAGATGAACACTAAAACTTGACAGCATTGATAATTCTAACTTTAAGAGATTCAAACATTAATAATTTGGCATAAGGATTTAAATACAACTCAGTAATTGTAAGAAATAGTTATTAGAGAGTTAAAAAACAGTTGAAAAGTTATAGTTGCAACTTTTTTAAAACTAGTTATTAGACATTAATTGCAGTTCATTAAACAATAATGGTGCCATTGTTACCTGCATTTTTTCTTTTATAAAAACTATGTGACTATAATGGCGACACGTACAATGTTGCCATAATTCGTCTGGATAGAATATAAGACTACATTGGTGTTATTGATTATTATGACCCATTATTATGCTCCTAGAAAAAAAAATAAAAATGATTAAAACCAATTTCAGATCTTTTCAGCATTTCCTAACATCCAATATAACTTCAAAAAAAGATTTAAAAACATATGTTAAGATTGTATGGGTTGCCAAAATGATTCTACTACTTCAAACTTAAAGTATGACCTTTTTATTAAAAAATATGCACTTTAAAGTTATGTTATGCATTTATGCTAAATTTCAACCCTTTGATCAATTGAACTTCATGTAAACTTACAAAAAATTTGAAGTAATAAAATAAAGCTATTGGAGCTACCAAGTTGCTGGTTCTTCCATTTTCTTCAATATTCTCTTCCAAGCTCAAACTTTTCACATGCCATTTCTTCATCAACTAAACCTAACTTTGAAACTTACATTAAAAACTCAAATCATTAGTTAAATTCATTTTTAGTTATCACAAAAACTAATATTGGAACCTACCTTAGTTTAACACATGTAACATTGAGAAAATCCTAAGGCATCAAATACATGTGGTTCTCTTGAATGATAATAAGGTGATAGATAGCAAGGAAGAAGGGATCTATTGGGAATAATAGAGAAGTTGAAAAGCAGAAGAAAAAAAAAGAGAAAAACCAACAAGAGTTGAAGAAATATAAGCCATAACTTCCATATCCTAGTAGGCTAAGCATTAAGCAACTCGAGGAGTATATAGGTAAGTGTGTTTACCATATTAAGAAATTAAATGTTAACACTCCTTTGATTGAATCTCTTATGTAAGAATCGAAGTATGTAAAGTTTTTGTATGATGTATTCATGACCAAGAAGGTGAAATAGTCCTTAAAGATGGCAATGAATGAAGAATACACAATGGTGCTTGTTGATAAAGTACCACAGAAGCTGAAAAATGCAGGGAGTTTCTCAATTCCTTACATGATTGGTGGTTTACATTTAAATGACACATTAGCTGACTTAGAAGCTAGTGTAAACTCATGTTGGATAAATTATTTCATGAATTAGGACTAGAGATCATGGAGCACATGAGGATGAGCATCTAACTAATGGATAGATCTATTAAATATCCTAGAGTATAGTTGAGGATGTGATGCTAAAAGCTACTAAGTTTATATTGCCTGTTGATTTCATGATTTTAAAAGTAGAGGACAAGGATGAAATTTCTTTGATCATCTGTAGACCTTTCCTAGCCAGTTTGAAAGCTTTGATTGATGTTTTAGAAAGGAAATTGGTAGTTAGAATTGAAAATGAATCTATTACTTTCTCACATTTTGAAACTATTATGTCTTCTTTGATTGAAAAACACAATTCTTCTTCTTTGGACAATTCTATGAATGGAACTTCAAGTACTTTGTAGGGAAAAAAAAATAATTTATAGAGTTTAGTTTATTGATAAAGATCAGCCATGGACATTAAAATGGAGAGTTGAAGTCCACTCTTAATGTGAAGGAAGATCCAAGGGAAAGAATAAGAAGAAAAAAAAGGCTTGGAGCAATAAAATTAATAAAGGATGAAAAAAAAGAGGTTATTGAGCTTATGACATTCAACAAGAACTTGTTAGAAGGCAATCCAACATCTTTGCATTCATAGGATTTTTGTGTTATTTTATTATATTTTCTTATTTTTTATCCATATTGATCTCATCTTTTTACCAAAGTTGGTTTTTAACGATGTATTTAGGAAATAAAAATCAAACATTGATAATCATTTCTCTAAAGTGTTTAATCATATTAATTTGAATATGATATCTCTCATTCCTGTCTGTAGAGTGGACTTATTTCTATTCAAGGAGTCATGTTCCCTTCTCCTTTATACACTTTTTATGTTTTATTTTATTTTACCCTCAAATTGAGGATAATTTGGTTTAAGTGTAAGATAAAGATGATCATGCTCTATTATTTACCATTCATGCTTGATGTGTTGTGAGTCCAAAGGTGATGATTTGAATATTTCTTCTCAGAATGATCTAAATTATCGGTGGATTGTTAATTTTCATATTTTAACATAATTGATGTTTTATATTTAGTAAACATTAACAAACTCTTGAGTGATTTATAACCACAAATTTTTTCTTTTTCATTTTTTGAGTGATTTGCACATGTTTAGTGATCAGTGATAGAAGATGTTTAAGGACTTTTTATATGGCTTATCATGTGAATTTGGGAATAGGATGTTTAATATTATGCCTTAAAAATACGTGTGATTATTGAAAAAAGGGAGCATAATTTTCACTCCACTAGGTTCGAAACGATAAGAGGCTAAAGTTTATGAGTGATGCTACAAGTCATTTGAGAGGGTGATCTAGCCAAATAGTTGTGGTGTTCATGATAAGATGTTCACTTTCGCATGAAAAAGTTAGATAACATCTTAAACAAGTTAAAAGGAGAATCCTAGATAAGTAACCAAGGAACAGTCATGACAAAGTGTTTGTAGTCAAATCAAAAGACTAGGTTACCTCTATATTAAATGCTCAGTTTAAGTTTAATCATATTTTATTTTGTTTTTAACATCCTTAACCTAATTTTTATGCTAATTTCTTTGAGTTACTTGGATTCTTGATATTATACATTAAAGGTTGCTATTTACTAACTGTGTGCTTACATATGAACACAATGTTTTTTGTCATGATAGAAATGTGATGTGAGAGCTAATTCAATTGCATTGACTAGTAATTACTTGTACTCAATTAACTCTTTGATATTTTTTTAAGATTATTTTAAGTAGAGTGCTTAAGTCATTGATTAAGATAAGCAACAAATTAAGTGTGGAGGTATTTGATAGTGCCTAAATTATACATATTTTAAACATAATTTTATGATGATTATCTAGAGTTTTAAGGGATAATTCCATGTGATTTATGTGAATTATTGATTAGTTCTCGCATAAGATGTTATTTATGTTGTTATTTATGATTGTTTATGTTTTTATAGGACTTTGGTGAGTAATGGGACGTAATTTTGGAGTTATAAGAGATGTGGAATCAATTTGGGAGCAAAACCATCAAATTATGAAGTTCCACATCAAATATTAAGGCTAAAGGACAAACTATAGGGAGTGTATCATGAAAAGATCAAGATAAGTTAAAGCTATAACTACTCACAACTACGGGCTTAGCTATAATTTTTAGGCAAAAGATGTCATGCCTTAGCTTACGACCATAAGTCAGGGCGTGACATAGTCAGGCACCGTCATATTTTTAATCTAGTTTTGAGTCTTTTATTAAGGAGTTTTGACTCTTAGAAGTCAATATTCACCACCAAAGGTTAAAATATGAATTCGAAACTATCTTAATCAGGATTTGAGCAAAACCAAAGGAGATAATTAGATCTAAACACACAAAATTAAATATCAAAAATGAATTTTCCAATAAGAATCATAGAGGAGTCAAAAGATTCAAGAACTATAACTATAAGCCTCTTCATCCTGTCTCTTTTTATGATTATTATTGTTTTTTTTATAATGTTTAAGAATTAATTTTATTATATGATCTAGGTGTTTATGAATCCTAAGATGTAGTATTACATTCGTACCTTTATTTGAAGTTGAATCTTAAACCAAAGGAGGTTTCAATCATGTATTTTGATGACATCAAAACATTATTGTTGTAATGCTTGATTTTTATCCATTAGAAAGCTAAGTTGA
>JAOXYD010034273.1:0-14003 GCA_028565735.1 Pinacopodium congolense | reverse complement strand
TGGTTGAACTATGATGAAGGAAATGGACTCATGAAATCGATACCCCAAACATTAAAGATTTCATAAGCTAAAATGTTGGTTAGTGGCATCTCATGTCTCATTGAAATGTTGCCAACCTTTTGACAATTATTACAAGACTTCACATATTGAAATGCGTCATTAAATAGGGTAGGCTAATAGAAATTACATTTAATCACCTTGTATGCAGTCCTAGTAGGGCAAAAGTGTCCTCTAGTCTCCTTTGAGTGAGAATGATTCAAAATTGAAGACACTTCTTCAGCAGGAACACATCTACTATTTACTTCATCAGCACAAATCTTGTAAAGGAAAAGGTCGTATCAAAGATACCGCTTAACCTAAAAAAAGAATTTCTTCTTCTGTTGATATAAAAAGTCAGGAGGGATCATATTACTAGCCAAATAATTCACTATATCCACATACTAAAGTAAATTAAGCATCGCTAATGAGTGTTCTTCAGGAAATATCTCCTTTTTATCTTGGTTTTATCCTTTCTCTATTACTTTCTCATTCAAACGAGATAATTGATCAGCTACAAACTTTTCCTTACCTTTCTAATCTCGAATTTCAATGTCAAACTCATATAATAGGAGGACCCATCGAATCAATCGTGGTTTAGCATCAGGCTTGTTTATTAGGTACTTCAATACTGAATGGTCCGTATAGACTATCACCTTTGAAAGAACCAAATAGGATAAAAAATTTTCAATTGCAAGCACCATAGCTAACATTTCCTTTTCAGTAGTGGTATAATTCTTTTGACCATCGTTCAGAGTGTGACTTACATAATAGATTGGATGGAAAAGCTTTTCATGCCTTTGTCCACGTGCTACACCAACTGCGTATCACACATCAACTCAAAAGGAAGAGACCAATCAGGTGATACTAAAATAGGTGCACTCGTAAGTTTTTCCTTTAGTAATTGAAAGGAATGCATACATTTATCATCAAAGTTAAAAATTGCGTCCTTGGTCAAAAGTTCAGTAAGGGACTTACCTATCTTGGAAAAATCCTTAATCAATTGTCTGTAGAATCCAGCATGTCCAAGAAAATTTCGAATTGTTCTAATTGAATTTGGTGTTGGAAATTGAGCAATAACTTCTACTTTTATTGGATCTACTTCAATACCCTTACTTGAAATTTTAGGACCCAGCACTATACATTCTTACATCATGACATTGCATTTAAGTAAATAGATTTTTTAATTCTTTGAGGTACACATGAATATTAGATGTTACAAGAACACATTTAGAAGGATTAAAAGCACTTTCAAGCATTCATTTAATATCATTGAATGATTTAAATCCTAAAGCATTTTTTGTGCAAGCAAAATAATTTGTAAAATTTATTTTGTAATTTTTTTAAAGCTAGTGGTTGCTCTTCTCATTTAAAGAAGATTGTTCATAAGTTATTCTTTATTCAAGATAATTATGATCGTTATACAAAAGTTGCTTTTCACATGATTGAAATAAAAGTTTTGTGAAGTTCCGAGAGAAACATAAAGAGTGGATTTGGTAGTAATTATTTTTTTGAATCACTATAAAATCTATTTTTTCTCTTTCCTACACTCATTATATTATTCTTATTTGTGTAATTAATTTTAAATTAAATTGATGTTCTATATCATAATAATCATAGAATTTTTTTAATTTATATTTCTAATAGAAATTACTTATTTAATTCACTAAAATTCAGTCCATCTCCCTCATAGATATAACTAAGGATTAGCAATTCACTATATAGGTCGATCAATGTAGCGTATAAGTTGACTAACATAGTAGTTAGGTAGAACTATCTATTTGGAAAAGAGTCATTATAATTATTAATTTGTGTATCTAATAGACATTTGAAAGTGAGCATTTAACCATGTATCATGATTGAAATTGAACCTTAGAACATTAAAGTGAGAAAATAAGGAAAATAAAGTTGTTATTTGATTGATGCTATTATCAAAGTGGTTTTTAGGTTGATCAAACTATTGAAGGTTCCTCTTCATCTTTAGAAAAAAATTTTCTTCTCAACTTAAGGCAAAGAAATTACTTATGCAAAGTTTTTTCTCACCTTTAAAAGAAGGGGACAAAAAGTAAAATTTCCAAGTGAGCTTTGAGAGTGAATATGAGAGAAAAAAAATGTTTGTCACATCATTTTAAATTGTTTGCACTCTCTTTTTCTTTCTCTCCTTATATTAATAGTGCTTGTGTGCTTAAATTGTTATGATTTACTCCAAGTATATTACTATATCACATCATCATTTTATAAGAACCTAATTGCACTTAATTAACAATATTCTTTACTATATATCACCTAGACACTCAAGATTAAATGGTTATTTGGTCTAAAAGGATTTAGTGTGCTTTTGTTATAACAACATCATGGATCTATTATTGAATCTTTGGTTAAAATTTTATATGTTATATTCTAAAAAAATTTAAAAATTTATGGGCCCTTAATTCATTCCTCTCTTAAGTGTCATTTTAAAAAATAAATTTGAAAAAAAAGAATTAAAGGAAATTTACAATGAGAAATTTCAAGGACCTTATAAAATTTCCATAAAATTAGATGAGAAATTTTTTATATATAAGAGTCATGTTTTCCTTAAAGATAATTTTAGTAAAAATAAAAATGGGTTTCATATCACTTAAACAAATAAATAAGTAAATCTTCTAACATTAAAAAGATAAGATTTTAGAAAGAATTACTTAATTTATTTTTATATCTTTTAAAGATTTAGATTTTGTTCTTAAGGTATTAAAGGAGTATAATAAAATAGGTTGATATCAATATAGATAACAATTAAATAAGTGGAAACACTAGGATAAATTGATTATTGAAAATATATGAATGAAATTTTCTAGCTAGAAAGAATCAGTTTGAAATTTTGTACAAAATTTCAGAGACCAATTAGCAGCGTATAAATTTTTTACAAATTGCAAAATATTAAAAATTTAGAACTTGAAAAATAACTATCCTCATGAAAAAAATAATCAATTTAAGAAGAACACTTAACATTAGATGAAGGCCCATATAATTATAGAAGAGACTATGTTACTGACATATCATAAGAAATAAATAAAAATAAGCTCAGTAAAAAGTTTCAAGTTACAAAGTTTATGCCAAAATGGGGCAAAGAAATAAAAATAGAAAACAGAATTAAGGAAACTCTTTATACATATGTTTGTATGTGCATTGACACTTGAACAAATGTGTTTTCAATCCTCTTATTTGGCATTTGACAATTATTTCAATCCTTTATTTTAATTCATTTTGTTGAACACTATTGATATAGCATATTAATGTAATCTATACTATAACATCTGTTTAAGTTACATAAATGATATCTTATTGCCACCTTTTGGAAATTATGATTATAATTGACTTCTTTGTTATAAGGATAGTGTTTATCAACATAGAAATGTCTAATTTGAAGTTATAATTTACATAATATCTTTAATATCTTAATACTAAGTTATAACTTTTATTAACACTTCGATGATGAAGAGAGCTCTCCTTCTTCCTCCTACCTGCTTTCTACCCTCTTTTGGGTAATTTAGATTCTATTGGGTTGCTAGTTTCTTCTATTTTCTGCTATTTTCTTTCTTTTCCTCCTTTTCCCTTTCTTTAGCCTTGTTTCTTTTTTTTTTCCTTTCCCTACATTTGCTTGCTCCCGGTGTTGTTGCTAGAGGTTTTTACCCTTTACTTTAGTGGCTCTCTCTAATACTCTTTCCTTGTTTTTAGTCCTCTTTTGGCTTGTCTTTGTCCCTTGTTTTGAGCCTCCTTCTCCTTTCAGTTTCTTGCCTTTCCTTTTTTGGTAATAGTTTTTCAAAGTCTTGTAACCTTTTCTAGTTTCTTTCTTCTCCAAGCCTCCCTCTTACTAGTGTTTCAATTCTTTCTCCTTTCTTCCTTCTAGTTTTTTCTACTTTATTTACTTTAGTTACTACTAAGGACTTTCCTCTTTTGGTTCCTTCTTATCTATCCCCTGAAGTTTATAAGCCTCCTCTGCTTGCAGTTGAAGCTCCTCCTCCCAAGCCTTTTACTTCCCCTACCTGAAGTAAAAGGATGTGGACTCAGGTAGTGGGTGATTTAGCTAGTGCCTCACCACTTTGTTACTTCCACTTGATAGCTAATATTGTCGGCCCTCGTATTCACATCTTAAAGGATAGAGCTCAAAGATGTGAATTTTTCCTTATTTGATTTTTTATTAGAAAGCGATTGGCATTTCTTATTGTCTAGCGATGGGCCTTTCAGAACTAGAAGAAGGCTGGATTGATGCATTTAATGACTGTTAAAGACAAAATTTTCCTCTTCAAGTTTAAGTCTTCTCAGTAGGTTGAGAAGGTTATTCAAAATATGCCTTTCTTTATTTAGCGGTGGAAGCCTGACATCAAATTTAGTGATCTTCAAACCAAGCAAGTCCCTATTTGGACAAATTTTCACGATGTTCAAATAGAGTACTAGACAATTATGGGATTGAGCTACATTGTTAGCTCCATTGATCGACCTCCATGGTTTGATGCCTACACTTCAAGCTCATAACGAGCTAGCTTTACAAGGATATGTATTCTGGTTGACATTAATCAAGTTCTTCCTAAAACTATCATATCCACCATCTGAATTATCATAATGCCCTCTTTGAAGACTATGTAGCTTTCTCCTACTCTTAGAAACCTCAATATAAAAATTTTTGGAGAACTACTGGTAGGATTTTTCAAATTGGAAATCTTGATGAGCGTATACATCTTGATTAGACTTCCTCAGGAAAATGATGAGCTTAAATCATCTCAGGATTATCCGACTGACATTCATCCTAATACGTCTGCTATTATTCCAATTACTATAGAGCCTTAATCAATTACAGTTAATGCCTCTGAAGGTCCTCCTAACTTATCAGAGTCAAATGATAATCCTTTAGTGTTGCTTCCTCCTCCTACAACCCCTATTTATTGTTACCCCAACAAGCGCTCAACTAATATAGGAAATGCACCAGTTGTTCTTGGTAATCCAGTTCTCCTTAATTCCCCTCCTATAGCAATTGAAGTTGCTACTACGAATTTGTAGCATCTAACATTGGCGCTTCTAAATTGTTTTAATGGAATTAATGACTCATATAATGGGTTTACTTCTATAGTACCTACTCCTGACTTAAATAAGCTGCCTTACAATGGAATGCAAGTTCAAGATGTAAACATATCCACAAGTGAAACTAGGCAAAAACCTAAAAGGAAGAAGAAAGTGTCTTCTTCCTCTCCTCAACCTTCATGATCTTAGCCTCCTGGAATGTGCGAGGGATCAATGATCCCTTCAAGCAGATGATAATTCAAGACTTCATAAATTGTAATATGCCAAGCATGGTTGGCATTTTGGAACCAAAGTTTCTGTTGATAGGTGTCAGAATCTTCCATTCATTAAGTCTCATTGGCAGCTCATCACCAATCATCATTTCCACTATTATGGGACAGTGCTAATTGCTTATGATAATACTGTTTATTAGTAGTACTCCTTTGAATATGATCAACTTATTCATATGGATGTGTGTCTCAAAGTAGGGGGATCAGATCGTGTGTATGTCACTTTCATATATGCTCATAATTATGCCTTTCAAATAGTTCAACTTTAGAACACCTTGAGGTAGCTAGCAGACAATATCTAGGATCCTTGTATCATCCTTGGAGATTTCAATTGCATTCTCTGGTCGCATAAAGCTGATAGTAGAGCTTCTCAAACCCAATCATGTGAAGATCTCAAGGATTGCATTTAAGAAATTAGTATAGTAGATCTCACCCAAGTTAGGGAGTTTTATACTTCAAATAACAGGCGATAAAGGGCAGCACCATATCTACAATAAATCAGATTATGCCTTAGTTAATATCCATTGACTATCCAAGTTCCAATCTATCAAAGCTAACTTCTATCTTCCTCTTATATCTGATCACACTCCCATTCTCATTCAAGATATGTTTACAAATCACAAAATTACTCATCCTTTCAGATTCAATAAATATTTAACTAGAGTAGCAAGTTTTTATGGAGCTATCAATAGGGCACTATAGCTTCTTATACAAGGCTGTAAAATGTACTAATGTGTCAAGAAGCTCTAGGAGATCAAAAAAAGAGTGGAAGGTATTGAATAGAAATCAAGTTAGAGGAACTTCTCATGTGGTATCTCAGGCTCGTGGCATGCTACAATCTATTCAACAATCTCTTAATAGCTTTTTTATAAACAAGCAACTTAAGGTATCCGAGTAGGCAGATCTATATAATTACATTAAAGCCTTGGAATACCATTACGCCATACTCAAGCAAAGATCTCAAGTGTAGTGGATGAAAGAAGGATATAGGAAATCTTAAGCCTTGGTTTTAATGTATTTTCATATTAATTTGATCCAATTTTAAGGCACATTGCTTCCAATTTGTTGTTAAAGTGCTTAATTATTTTTATAAATGATGTACAATGTAGATGGAAGACAAAAAGTGGAAGCAATATCGAAATTTCAGGAAAAATTTCAATTTGTAGGACTAAAATGATTACCTTAGTAGCCCGTTGTTATGCTCATCCAAATCATTATTTTACTCTTGATGCATAGGACTTCAACAGTGCCTTTATAGGCCATTGTTATACACCTTTTAAGTGTAGTTATAGTACTTTCCACATAGAAAACCACCGAATTTCACTCCTCTACTTATTGCAACTTGCCCAACTTATTCCTACTTGCAACTAACATATATAAGAAGCCTCAGAGATCATTTTTGAAGAAGCCATCTCGTATTTAAGAGGAGAATTTGGATCAAAACCAAAATTTTCTTTTCTTTCCTTAGTTTTTAGGTTTTCTTTTTCTTCTTTTCTAGCCTTTGTCAATTCTAATTTTAGGTTATTTTAATGATTCAAGGGAGTTTCTAAACATGATTTGGAGCTATCAATCAGTTTGTACCATCATTTGGTGCTTCCTTAACATTAAATATCTTATTTTATACTCCTTTGTTCATATATATGCAAGAACATGGGCTGTTTCATTTCAATATGAAATTTCTTGTTTGTTTATGATGTTTTGAGTTGAATCTTAGCTAGGAACAAGTTCTTGAATGTCTTGAGTGAAAGTTTAACACATGATTGGATGATAATATTTGTTTATGTAAGATCTTAAAGCATATCTTATCTTGATCACTTAGGATATGAGCTTACATGAATAAGTAGAGGACCAATCACTTAATTAATTAGAAAAATCCATAAATAACATGATTTTAATCAATACATGACCATTGGTTGATTAATCATGAGGGAACTAATCTTGAATATGATTTTTAGGATTAGAAACTTCCTAAACTTTAAGCCTACTTCCTATTAATTTGTAAGTGGACCAAACCATAAACTAGGAATGTTAAAGAAAGACAATAACTTGACCATAGCTTTGTCTTGATTTAATGAAAGCCCTATATTAGAAATTTCAATCCATTTCATAATTCACTTAATTTATTTAGGACTTGTCCTTAGCAAATTAGTCAATTGGTAATTCTTATATCACTTGGAATGCAATTGCAAAGTTAAAAGTTTTTAAGATTGTTTTAGTTAATCTAACCCTTTTGAATTAAAAATCTTGAGTTCCTTAGATAATTTTAATCTAATTGCCCTCGTATTCACATATTTCCTCTGTGGGATCGACATCCAGAGTCTTAAATGTACTCTATTTTATTACTTGCGATTGGTACACTGTCATGAAGTTAATTTGAATTTGAATTATGATTTCTTGAGAATTTATTGATTTATTGAGTTAAATTAGTGATATCAAACCAACGCAACAAGTTTTTGATGCCGTTGCCTAGGAAAATTGTTATGATGCTAAGAATACATTGGTGTTAATTAATTTAGGGTGTATATATTATTTATACTGTGTACTTTGTTTTTTCTTGCTTGTTTTTTGCATTCTTTTTTTGTGATTCTTGTTTGTTTAGTTTGTGGGTTGAATCATTTTTTAGTGCCTAGTTTCTAGTCATTAAAAAGAAATAGGGGTAATAAGATCATTGGAAAAGCGTCAATGATATGAGCCAAAAGAAGCTAGTCAATAGGCAAACCACGATGCATATCATGAATCTTATGCGTTTGATCATTCATCATCTTACCCTGATTATGTATGGCATAATTCATCTCATGTTGAACCATCTTTTACTTCTTGTCATTCATTTCGTTTTTAGTCACCCCGAACTAAATTATAGGCCACTTTATGAACCTCCTTCTAATCATAAGTCTGGAATTGCAAAATTAATTAAAATGAACGATTTAATGAGGGAACTTAGAAAAATGCAATCATGTGTTCAAGAAAGTGGGATTAAGGACCAAGTTCTTTTAGAAATGCAAATAGAGTCTCAAATAGAGCAATTAGAAAGATCAATTAGACAATATTCTTCATGTCAGTTCCATAAGTCCCCTCGATTAGAGTCAAGTAGGTTAGCACGTTTGAATATCTATAATGTTACTCAAGAGTTTTCAAATTATTTTGAACATAACGATGATGATAGTTTTATGTGCATAAATGATGAACAATCTCTTGAAAATCATGAACTTTTGGATGCCCCACTAAATGAGCCTATGGTTGACTTTGTTAGTGTTAATGAAAAACATGTTTATGCATTAGAAAACCATGAATTAGAGACTTTGAATTTTAAACAAGATGATATACATGATATTCATGACTTGAATGAAGATGAAGAGGAATTTGAAATTGAATCAAAGGAGTTGCTTGAACCAATGAATGATATGGTTATTCGAAGTGATGAGTTGATGGAAGTTAAAGTATCAGTTGAGTGCATTGATTTTCTAAGTTTGTCTACTTTTAATCCTATTCCAAAAGTAGTCATTCTTACATAATTACCATGGTACTTTGCTCAAGGTAAGGGTTATGCATTATTTTTCATCAAAAGCTATGATTTATGATGCTTTTGAACACCTTATTAAAGGTGTAAGAACTTGTAGGAATTTAACTTCCCCATCTCCAAAGCATAAAGCTAATCAATTAGATGGAGAGTTTAAATTTAGATTGAAAATTCCATAACTTTAAGGTCCAGCTAAAAGACCTTAAAAAAGCATTTGTTGGGAGACAACCCAATCATAATAGTAAGTTTTAATATATTTGGTGTGTTTATTTTTTTGGTTTGGTGTTCTTTTCTTTTATTTCATTTTTGTGTTCTTTTTTATTCGTTAATGATATTTACTTTATGGAACATGGTTGCTTTATTTGGTTTCTAGTGCTTTAATTCTCTTTTTTTGGATTTGCAGTTGTTGTCTTCAATCTTTGCTATCTTATGGAGCAAGTTTCAACATGGACTTTCAATGGATCTTCAAGTGATTTTATTTTCTATCATGGTGATTTTTTTCCCTTTTCCCCTCATATTTGTGCTTAATTTGTTATTTTATGAATATTGAGGATAATTTTTAATTTAAGTGTGGGGGAGGGAATGGTTGTTTCACACTTATGTTTATTTTTCCTAAATCACATTATGTTAGCATCTTTTTCAAAGAAATCTATAATTTGTGAAAAAGTTTTTAGATTTTGATGCTTATCATTGACATTTTTCCTTTTGATTTTGAACATTTTGATGTTTTGACATGTTATATTATTAGTTAAACATGATTATTAACAATGAACTTTGATGGTTTCCTGTTTTGGATTATGGATATTTGATAAGCATTACGAGTTTCCATGTATAAAAGGCATATTCATAAGGTTTTTTGTGACCTCTTTTAGCATTTTCATTATCTTGTTTGAATTCAAAATCAAAATCATTGAAAAAATTTTGAAAAATAAAATAAATAAAAATAAAAAGTGTACTTAGTGAGTAATGTTTATTTACTGCACTGGCTTCAAACCAATTGATTGAAGTTTATGAGTGGAGCGAATTGATGTGAGATGACTTAATTGAAGTATCAGGGATGTTCATGACAAAATGTTAATCTTTGCTTAATAATATTGAATGACCTCTCGGTCAAGCCTTAAAAGCTTAAAAATATGCTTAAGTTTGTGTTTAATAGTTAAAAGGGTGTGAAATTGCTTAAAAGTATAGTCATTTTGCTTTGTGCATATTCATTTTATGCATGGAAATCATTTGATGCAAGTTAGGTTAAAGTTTTAAAGAATGTGAAGTCATATGAAGTTATTTGTTAATTACCATGCTTGATTAATCATATAACATCTTGGTTATTTATTTGATAATTGAATAATTAAGAAAAGGTGTCAATGATTAGTTTTCATAGGTTGAGCAAGTTTTTCTATGTTTATAGGCTATTTTGAGATTGATGATTTAATGATTTTCTTGAGGAAAAGCAAAAGCTAAGTATCGGGGAATTTTTAGGCCTTGGTTTTAATATATTTTCATATGAATTTGATCCAATTTTAAGGCACATTGCTTCTAATATATTGTTAAAGTGCTTAATTATGTTTATAAATGTTATACAATACAGATCAAAGCCAAAAAGTGGAGAAAATCTAGAAAATTGAGCAAAATGTCAATTTGCAAGACTGAAATGACAACCTCAGCTACCTGTCGTTATCCTTATCTAGACTGTTGTTTTACTCTTAATGCATAGGACTTCAACGGCACCTTCATAGCCCACCATTATATGCACGTGGAAAACAGCTATATTTCACTACTCCACTTGCTGCAACTTGCCCAACTTGTTCCTACTTGCAACTAACATATATAAGAAGCCTCATAGATCATTTTTGAAGTAGCTAACTCAGATTTGAGAGGAGAATTCAGATCAAAACTAGATTTCTCTTTTCTTTCTTTAAATTTAGGTTTTTTTTTCTTTTCCAGCCTTTGTAGATTTTAATTTCGGGTTGTTTTAAGGATTCAAGCAAGTTTCTTGACGTGATTGGGAGTTGTATATTAGTTTGTACTATCATTTGGTGCTTCCTAAATATTAAATATCTGGTTTTATAGTCCTTTGTTCATATATATACGCAAAAACATAGGTTGTTTTGTTTTAATATGAAATTTCTTGTTTATTTATGATGTTGAGCTGAATCTTACCTATGGACAAGTTTTTGAATGTCTTGAGTTAGTGTTTAATATATGATTATATGATAATCTTTGTTTATGTGAGATATTAAAGCATATTTTAACTTGATCACTTAGGATATGAGCTTAGATAAATAAGTAGAAGACAAATCACTTAATTCATTGGAGAAATCTATAAATAACATGATTTTAATCAATACATGACCATTGGTTAATTAATCATCAGGGTACTAATCTTGAATATAGTTTTTAGGATTAAAAACTTCCTAAACTTTAAGCTTACTTCCTATTGATTGTGAGTGGACTAAACCATAAACTAGGAATGTTAGAGAAAAGGTAATGAGTTAACTGTAGCTTTATCTTAATTTAGTGAAGGCTCTAAATTAGAAATTCCAATCCATTTCATAACTTACTTAAGTCATTTAAGCCTTGTTCTTAGCAAATTAATCAATTAGTAATCCTTAGATCACTTGAAATGCAATTGTAAAGTTGGAAGTTTTTAGGTTTGTTTTAGTTAATATTACCCTTTTAAATTAAAGATCTTAAGTTCCTTAGATAATTGTAATATAATTGCCCTAGTATTTACACATTTTCTCTATGGGATCGATATCCAGAGTCTTAAATGTATTCCACTTTATTACTTGCGACTGATCCACTGCCATGAAGTTAGTTTGAATTTGAATTGTATTAGAATTTATTGATTTATTGAGCTAAATTAGTAATATCAATCCAATACAACAGGAACACAAATTTTTTTCATGTAAATGCACTTTCTAAGAGAAACATTAATTGCATCAACCAACTTATTGACTAGGATGGTTGCATCATCTCGTCGCAGGTATCCCTTTCTCAGGAGGTAGTCAAGAACTTTTGCTCATGATACACATCTTCTCCCACTTATAGGTTGTTAATGTAGTCAATCCAGTCATTATTCCCTACTCAAATATTAAGTTAGGATTAATCCTTTCTTATGTAACCTTTCACTAATGAGGACATTAAGACAGTGTTATTTTCTCTCAAGCCAAATAAAGCTTCGGGACTATATGGCTTTAATGCCTTTTTCTTCTAACACATATAACAACAAAGGAGAAGCTTGCTTAAGGAGGCCATACATGAATTCTTTTAATCTGGCAGGCTTTGGAAAGAGATCAACCTAACTTACATTACTCTAGTGCCTAAAGATTCAGCTCCTAAATCTTTGAAGGAGTATTGCTTCATATCTTGCTGTAAAATTATATATAAAATCATTTCCAAGATCTTGACAGACAAACTGAAACAGATTATTTCACCTCTCATCCATCTGACCCAAAGGGCATGTTTGAATGGTAGAATCATTGGTAATAATATATTATTAGCTCAAAAGCTATTCAAGAACTATGACAAGAAACACTTAAATCCATATTATGCCATCAAAATTTACTTTTAAAAATCTTATGATACCATTAAATGCCATCTTATCTTAAATATCCTCCAAGCATTTGGTTTCCTAGATGTCTTTATTGGCTAGATTGAGCAGGGTATCACCACTGTCTCTTATAGAATCTTTGTTAATGGACAGCCATTTGATTTGGTCAAAAGTTCAAGAGGAGTTAGACAAGGTGATACACTTTCCCCCTTTCTCTCCACCCTTGTAATGTAAGTGTTGGTTTGACTTATAAGTAAGGTTGCTTAGCAAGATGCCTCCTTCAAGTTTCACTCCAAATTCAGAGGTCTTTGGATTACCTCTCTCTCCTTTACTTATAATCTTATTTGTATTCTCCAATGTAAACCCCTCTTCTGTTAGTTGTCTAATAGTTACCCTCCACACCTTTTAAGAAATGTTTGGTCTGTGGATTGATAGAGATAAAAATCAGGCATTCATAGCTAAGAGTTTTTCCCTTATTGCAAATTGGTTATCATCCATTATAGGTATCATTGTGTTCAAATTAACTTTCACATACTTGGGTTTGCCAATATCCTCCAAATAACCAATTCAAGCTAATTTCATATCGCTTCTTGAGAATATATAGTCTCAACTCTCAGCTTGGAGCAACAGGTAATTCTCCATTGTAGGATGAATTTAACTACTTAAATCATTTATTAACATCATCCACATCTACTAATCTTCGTATAGTATCCTTCCTGCTAAGATTATCAAATCTATTGAGCAACTTATGAAGAACTTCCTATGGTTTAGTGACTTAACCAAACGTCCTATGGCCAAGATCAAATGGAGTGACATATGGACACTACTCAAGGAGGGAGGACTAGGACTGGCTTTAATCAAGCTTGCCAACAAGACATTTACGGCAAAAAACATTAGGAGAATCTTTAACGATAAGGAGGCCTTATGGATCAATGGATACATGATCATTACTTCAATAATTAGAGCTTCTAGACATTGCAATCTCGATATGATTCATCTTGGATAATGCACTTCTTACTTTAATTTTGACAATAGATCAGACCAATTATTTAAAAAAAATGGTAATGGACTATTAGTTTCTTCTTGGCATGATCAGTGCCATACTCTTAGCCCCTTATATAATCTTCCTACTCTAGATAATTTCAAGGCTATGATTCCTACTCATGTTTCAGTTAGTCAGGCCCTAAATGATTCTCATCATCAATTTTAGTATATGCCTACCTCAACTATAAGAGATGATCTTTTTAACTACAAACTTAATAGCAATTCTCTTGACAAATATTTATGGACAACTTACCCTTCTAGAAAGCTTTCAAATCGCTCCTGTAAGGAACTTCTTAGACCTCACCGGGCAAAAGTTAGATGGCATTCATTTGTATGGTTTTAGCATGTTTTTCCCAAGGCTTTTGTCACTCTTTGGCTTGCTTTTCAAGGCAGCCTCAACACAACGGAGTGGGTTTTTAGATTTATGAGCATCTCTCCTATGTGCTCTTTATGCAATCACCAACCGAAAACTCATAGCCATTTGTTTGTAGAATGCAACTACTCCAAGTAGCTATGGATGACAATTCAA
>JAOXYD010034263.1:0-14004 GCA_028565735.1 Pinacopodium congolense | reverse complement strand
ACCCTATATGCCTATGCCATTTCTATCCATCCTTTGCTTATCTACCAGCATTTATGTGAAAACAAAAATGAGACCTCCCTTCTGTGGACTTTTCTTGAATGGTACCAACCACTATGTAATGGAGATCTCAGCTCTCTTAGGTGATCCAAAATCACTGACTTTGCAAAGCACTCAATGCTTCTTTATTCTCCACCGACTTTACAACAAGGAATATGATGGATCCATCTACACTTACTCAAATAGCCAGGTACATTTTTTGCATACTTCGATTCACTGGCCATGCTACAAGGAATATGTTCTTAAAAGTCTCAGAGACTTTCTAAATAACTTAAACTATTTCCCTAAGTATGCGCCATCAGCAGCCACTACTTTTACTTGTCCTTACCCAGGAGAATTCATTCCTAACAAGTCTTAGATGCTAGGATTTGAAATTCCAAACCCTGAGGAAGATGATACTGCTTTCAAATATGGAAATCTAGAACTAAGGCCCATTCCAAGGCCTTCTACAGTAGAAATATTACAATACAATCCAATTGAGATTATAGACAGTCCTATAATGGATCTTTAGTTGGGTCCAAACTCAGCAGGCCCAACCCATTTTGCTCTATTTGTCTTTCAAGATGCCTAGGATCCAGATGACGACCCTCCTATCATTAACGAGTCAATAATTGGAGATTTCCTGAATACTGTCAAAGTTGATAAGGCAAGTCCCAACAAGAAGAGATGAAAAGACAGTGACAATTTCAATTCCAGTGCATCTCCCTCTAACATGCATCCATGAGACAACAGTGGAATCATTAAATTCCTTTGTGGATTCATATAATAATTATAGTTTGTCTTTATGTAATAGTTGTAGGTCCCTGTTGATAAGACTTTGTTCTTATCCTTTTCGAATAAGTTGATAAGACTTTGTTCTTATCTCTTTCAATAGTAGTTATAGGACATTGATCTTATCCATAAGGTCTTTGTCTTTTTGTAGGATCCTTTGCCTATAAAAGAAAAGGCTCTTTTCTATTGTACTCACTCTGACTTACTCCAAATTCTGACTTCGAATTCCAATTAATAACATTGTGTGTTTTCTTCATTGCTTCTCTCTAAAACCTCCCTCTCTCTCCTAAAAGCTTGAATCTTTAATAAGTTTACTTCTATTATATATAGGTACGAGTATGCTCTGCACTTGCCTCTTTGTGAGGATCTTGTGCATTAAAAAATATCGGGCTAATGATCCTGTTTAAGCTTTTAGTTATACGGAGAAATATCGATTAGTTAAGGATTTCTAACAGGCACGCCTCGAGAGTTGACACCTGAGGGGATGGCTTGTGTCTTGGCATCGCATACATGGGATTTTAACTAAGATAACCTTTGCGTATCTTGAGTTCTCAAACCAGACTAAGGATTTGTTAGTTTCTGAAATATATTTGAGATTCCCCGTAACCCACAAGGGTCTCCTGAGTAGTATCAGAGCCTAACATTTCTCTTGTAGAAGTGGTAAAATTATTGTTAATAAGAGTGAGTAGGGAGAGAACCCCAGTTACCATGAGTGAAGCTTTAACCTCATCTGCAAATCCTTTACATTTCTCTTCACTCCTTTCATTAGAACCACTTCCAAAAAATATAAGGCATACTCTCTCTCATAAAATAGAAAAGCTAGTACAAATCACCAATCTACCTGATAATACAAAAATCAGTGATACTCAACTTCCGTTATTAAGCCCCTATAGCCTATACCACCGCAATAGATCTATCACGAGGAGTATTCACTCCTTAATCTCTGCTTATAAACCTCACCCTAAAGAATTGATCCAAGGTTCCATATTGGATCAATGTGGTCACACATCTTCATGTAGGTGCCATTCACATAGTTCTGACCTTACATGGAAGAAAAGGTATTTCGACTACAGCTCGAATATCTCTGCTAGATACAGTCTATACACAATACCAAAATGCTCTTATTGGTACTCTTTTGACTACTTTCAACAATGGGAGTGTCATAATGACCATCGCTCAAGACTTCAACATTAAACTCAACAATCCGACTTTGCCTATTAGATTAAAAGTCCATATCCAGATCATTGGAGTTGAGCAAGATCCTACTATTATCATGGCTACGTTACACCATCAGATCATCTATAGAGTACAAAATCATACTCTAGAATCCTTAGACCAGGCCAAAGGATCTACCTGCATTATTAAAAGTGGTTGGAAAGGAACACTGGATCCAGCTAAAAAGTTCTATACCAATGACCTTCAAGGTTCCTGAGAATGTCTTAGCACCTATACCTTGTATAGTGATGAGATCATACGAAGAATAATTTCCAACATTAGAAGCTAGGACAAAAATATGAATGATGTCTCTACTCGACCTTATTCCAGATTAATCGGTGTCACTCCTCATGGACATCCTATTTCTCTTTGTCAAAAAAAAAAAAGTTTTGAATACTAGGGAGACCTTTGTGGGTTACGGGAAACATTAAATGGATTTTGGAAACTAACAGATCTGTGGTCTAGTTTGAGAACTTAAGATAC
This sequence comes from Pinacopodium congolense, assembly GCA_028565735.1. Classification (NCBI taxonomy): domain Eukaryota; kingdom Viridiplantae; phylum Streptophyta; class Magnoliopsida; order Malpighiales; family Erythroxylaceae; genus Pinacopodium; species Pinacopodium congolense. Next base: position 11,478 of record JAOXYD010034263.1, on the reverse strand, counting down.
ACAAGGGTTATCATAGTTAAGATCCCATGTATGCAGTACCGAGACATAAGCCCTTCCCTCAGGTGTCAACTATCAAGGTTTGCCTGTTAGGGATTCTTAACTAACCAATATTTCTCCGTATAACTAAAAGCTCAAACAAGATCATTAGCCCGATATTTTCTGATGCATAGGATCCTTACGAGGAGGTAAGTGCAAAGCATACTCGTACCTCTGTGTAGCAGAAGTAAACTTATTGAAGATAAAAGCTTTTAGGAGAGAGAGAAAGGTTTTAAAGAGAAGACGTGAAGAAAACACACAGTGTTATTGATTGTAATTCGGAGTCAGAATTCTGAGTGAGTACAACAAAAGAGAGCCTTTGCTTTTATAGGCAAAGGATCATACAAAAAGGCAAAGACCTTATGAATAAGATCAATGTCCTATCACTACTATTGAAAGAGATAAGATCAAAGTCTTATCATCTTATCTTAAAGAGATAAGAACAAAGTCTTATCAACTTATTCAAAAAGGATAAGAACAAAGTCTTATCAACAGGGATCCATAACTATTACATAAAGACAAACTACAATTATTATATGGACCCATAATAGAATTTAATGATTCCACTATTGCCTCATGGCTGCATGTTGGAGGGAGATGCACTAGAACTAGAACTACCATTGTCTTTTTGTCTCTTCTTGTTGGGACTTGCCTTGTCAGCTTTGACAGTATTCAGAAAATTTCCAATTGTTGACTCGTTAATGATAGAAGGGTCATCATCTGGATCCTAGGCATCCTGGAAGACAAATAGAGTAGAGTGGGTTGGGCCTGCTGAGTCTGTGACTAACTGAAGATCCATTATAGGACTATCTAGAATTTCAATTGGGTTATGCTGTAACCCTTTTGGTGTAGAAGGCCTTGGAATGATCCTTAGTTCTGGATTTCCGGATCGAAAGCAGTAACATCTTCCTTTGAATTTGAAATTTCAAATCCTGACCTCTGAGACTCATTATGAACGAATTCTCTTGGGTAAGGTCCAATAGAAGTAGTAACTGCTGGTGGCGCATACTTAGAAAAATGATTTAAGTTACCTAGAAAGTCTATGAGACTTTTAAGAACATATTTCTTGTAGCGCAGCCACTAAATTGAAGTATGCCAAAAATGTACCTAGTCTTTTGAGTAAGTGTAGATGGATCCATCATACTCCTTGTTGTAAAGTCGATAGAGAATAAAGAAGCATTAAGTACTTTACTTCTCCATTAGAGTCTCCAAAAGTCGAAGATTTTGGATTATCTGAGAGAGTTGAGATCTCAATTGCACCAATGGTTGATAAAATTCAAGAAAATCTATAGAAGGGAGGTCTCATTTTTGCTGTCACACAAATGATGGTAGATGCGCAAAGGATAGATAGAAATAGCATAGGCATATAGGGTTGAGAGAGCCAAGAGATATCACATGGTATTTTCAGTTATTGGACCATTAAAAAAGAACATTGTATGATATGATGTTTATAGATTAAAGAGGGATGGATTGCAATGGGTTGGTGCTTTTTGGAGGAAGTGGTGCAGGTAGTGGAAAAGGCTTATTTTGACAAGATAAAAAATTTCACCAATGGCTCCGATACCACTTAGGTGACCCTTGTGGGTTACGGGAAACCTCAAATGGATTTCAAAAACTAACAAATATTTGATTTGGTTTGAGAACTCAAGATACGCAAGGGTTATTGTGGTTAAGATCCCAGGTATGCGGTGCCGAGACAAAAGCCCTTTTGTTGGACGTAAACTCTCAAGGCGTGCCTATTAGGGATCATTAACAAACCGATATTTCCCCGTATAACTAAAAGCTCAAATAAGATCATTAGTCCGATGATGTATAGGATCCTCACGAAAATGCAAGTGCAGAGCATACTCGTACCTCTGTGTAACAGAAGTAAACTTATTGAAGATTTAAGCTTTCAGGAGAGAGAGAGAGAGAGAGGTTTTAGAGAAAAGCCATGAAGAAAACACATAATGTTATTGATTGTAATTCGGAGTAATTCAGAGTGAGTACAATAGAAGAGAGCTTTTGCTTTTATAGGCAAAGGATCATATTAAAAGATAAAGACCTTATGAATAAGATCAATATCCTATCACTACTATTGAAAGAGACAAGATCAAATTCTTATCATCTTATCCTAAAAAGATAAGAACAAGATCTTATTAACTTATTTGAAAAGGATAAGAATAAAATCTTATCAACAAGGACCCACAACTATTACATAAAGACAAAATACAATTATTATATGGACCCACAAAGGAATCTAATGATTCCACTATTGATTCATGGTTGCATATTAGAGGGAGAAGTACTAGAACCGGAATTGCCACTGACTTTTTGTCTCTTCTTATTGGGACTTGCCTTGTCAGCTTTGACCGTATTTAAAAAATCTCCAATTCCTGACTCGTCAATGATAGGAGGGTCGTCATCTGGATCTTGGGCATCATAGGAGACAAATAAAGTAGAGTGGGTTGGGCCTGCTGAGTCTGGACCCAACTAAAGATCCATCATAGGACTGTCTGGAATCTCAATTAGGTTGTGCTGTAATCCTTTTGGTGTAGAAGGCCTTGGAATGATCCTTAGTTCTGGATTTTTGGACTTGAAAGGAGTAACTTCTTCCTCAGTGTTTGGAATTTCAAATCCTGGCATATAAGACTCATTAGGAACGAATTTTCCTGGGTAAGGTCCAACAAAAGTAATGACTACTAGTGGCACATACTTAAGGAAATGGTTTAAGTTATCCAGAAAGTCTTTGAGACTTTTAAAAATATATTCCTTATAGCACGACCACTAAATCGAAGTATGCCAAAAATTTACCTGGCCATCTGAGTAAGTGTAGATGAATCCATCATACTCCTTGTTGTAAGGTCGGTGGAGAATAAAGAAACATTGAGTATTTTGCTTCTCTATTGAAGTCTCCCAAAGGTGGAGATTTTGGATCACCCAAAAGAGCTGAGATCTCCATTGCACCAGTGGTTGGTACCACTTAAAGAAAATTTCACATAAGGAAGGTCTCATTTTCGCTGTCACACAAAATGCCAATAGATGTGCAAAGGATGGATAGAAATGGCACGGACATATAAGGTTGAGAGAGTCCAAAGATACCAAATGGTATTTTCAGTTATTGGACCATTAAAGAAAAATAAAGTATAATATGGTGTTTGCAGATTAAAGAGGGATGGGTTGCAATAGGTTGTTATTTTTTGGAGGAAGTGGTGTAGGTAGTGGAACAAATTTATTTTGGCAAGATGAGAAATTTCACCAATGGTAGTAGGGCTTCTACCAATGGAAGGAAAGAACTTCTTAACCTTAGCAGTGAGGGAATGGTTAGCCGTAGAAAGGATGAGACAAATGTGCTTATGAGATTGTAAGAAGATGGAGTAGTGCTAATTTCCCAATTTATAATGGAAGAACCAATCTATCCATCTATGGAGGTGACTATTTTGGCATAATGATTTTACTATAGTCTCTCTTTTCTGCCAGAATCTCTTGATAGATGCCTGATGGTGATTCACTAAGTCTTTGAGTTATCTACTAGTACATCCATAGTAGAACCATACAATTTTCCAGAAGCCTTTACTTCTATCAATATGTAAGATGCTTTCTTTATTAGGAATCTTCAGTGGGAGTAGATGTTGACTGACCTGCTTTAAGGGATTAGGACCCCATGGTGATGGACTCTTTTGGAGTAATTGGGACAAGTGGCTAGTGTGATCAAATACATGAGGGATAGAATCCCTAATATAATTGACAATCCCCAAAAAATGGTGGAATTGCTTAACAGTAAGATATGCATATGGGAAGTTTGATAATTTACCAGCTGTGTGTGAGCTGGGCTGATAGAATCCAACTTGAAACTTCATACCCAGAAACTCTATTTGAGTTAATCTGATTTGAATTTTACGGGCCGAAAGCATGATCCTATACTTTTCAGTAAGAGCTCAAAATTGTTGTAACAGGGCTTGATGCTCTTTTGAGATTTGAGAGTATAGCAGAATATCATCAATGTGAATTAAGGCATTTTATAGTATGGGCTCGTAAATCTTGGTCATGACCTTTTAAAATAGTGATGGTTTAACTTTTAAACCATATAGCATGACTATCCATTAATACTAGGCATTAGGAATGCAGAATGCAGTTTTAGGCCTTTCTATTGGGTCTACTCCCAATTGCCAAAATCCTGCTTTTAGATCAAATTTAGAAAATATTTTGGCCTCCTTTAAGAATAGCACTTGCGTGTTGATCTTAAGCAGAGGAAACTTATCATCTTATAAGAAAGTATTTAGAGGTTTATAATCAATGACTAACCTCTTCTTTCCTATCTTTTGTTCTGCTTGCTTATTGATATAGAAAACTTGGCATGCCCAATCTGACTTGGTTGGTTCGATCAATCCTTACTTTAAGAGAATTGTGCATTCTTCTTGTGCCATCTTTAAGTCTTCTGGATTCATTCTCGGATGAGTGACCTTAGTTGGATTAATGTCCTCATTCTTCTTAAAAAGAAATTGGACATAGAAGTCTGAATTCTTTCATAAATGATGAGGATAGTTGAACTGGTCATGACTCTCTGGACAATAGTGTAAAATTTGTTCTCTGATATCTTCATATCCAAAGGGAACATCTTGTAATTCAAAGATATTACGATATTAAGTATAGAGTCGAGAATGCTGCTTGTAACTAATACCTTGGGGTAGAATTTGTAACTTCTCAGCTTGACAATAAATATCCATTTCAATAAGGATGTCAAGACCAGGAAGGTTACTACATAGTACTTTTGTCCAGAAAATTCAATTCAGAAAGAACTTGATTCCAATCCTTCGTTTTGTAATGAGATCAATCTTGAATGATTTTCCATCAATTGCAATTAAGTATTCTCCATAAGGTTTCCATTCTTCCTTAGGAAGAATATGTGGCTTCATAACACTCTTATAAGATCTTGTATCCATATAACCAATTGCTGAAATTGGTTTGTGATACTTCAAAGAGTATCTGAAGTTTGATATAAGGTCATATTACAGTTAGCTTCTTTGGTTATATCTTCAGACATGACTGTTTCACTATATAGAGAGGCTCCTTATCTTTTTCATCATTAGAGGGATCATAGGCAAGTAATGTAAACAGAGTTTCCTTGTCTTCACAAAATTGTTCTTAAAAGAGGGACTCAATATCTTCATCGTCCCGTATAGGTAGCATCGCTTCGGTAGACTGCAAGACCTTCATGTCTTTCTTGATTCATTTAGGGCATCATCTTGCATAATGACTTGTCCCTGGAGCTCGTCGTTTGAAGAATCTTATCTTCTTTTTCTTTCTTTTGTAGGGACTTTCAAAAGGATGCTTCTTGAAGTGATTCTTCTTTTTCAAATGGCAGCTGCACTTTTTAGTGTCCTTACATATGATCTTTAGAAAGGACTTCTTATAAGCTTGTTTGAGTTATGTTCCCCCTTGTTCTAAGGTCAGTGGAGAATAAAGAATCATTGAGTACTTTGCTTTTCCATTGGATTCTCCCAAAGTCAGAGGTTTTGGATCACCCGAGAGAGCTAAGATCTCCATTACACCAGTGGTTGGTACCACTTAAAAAAAGTCCACATAAGTGAGGTCTCATTTTCTTTGTCACACAAATGCTGGTAGATGTACAAAGGATGGTAGAAATGGCATAGACATATATGGTTGAGAGAACCCAGAGATACCACATGGTATTTTCAGTTATTGGATCATTAAAGAAGAACACTGTATGATATGATGTTTACATATTAAAGAGGGATGGATCACAATGGATTGGTGCTTGTTAAAGGAAGTGGTGTAGGTAGTGGAACAAGCTTATTTTGGCAAGACGAGAAATTTCACCAATGGTAGTGGGGCTTCTACCAATAGGAGGAAAGAACTTCTTAACCTTAGCAGGAAGGGAATGGTTAGCTATAGAAAGGAGGAGATGGATGTGCTTCAGAGATTGTAAGAAGATGGAGGAGTAGTATCACTCTGGATGTTGATCTTCCAATTTATAATGGAATAACCAATTCATTCATCTAAGGAGTTGGCTATTTGGTAGAATCATTTTACTGTGGTCTCTCTTTTCTGCTAGAATCTCTTTGCAGATTGCTTGGTAGTGATTTACTAAGTCTTTAAGCTGTCCATAGTAGAACTACACAGCTTTCCAGAAGTCTTTAGTTCCATCAGCCTTTAAGATGCTTTTTCCTTTATCAAGAATCTTCAGTGGGAGTGGATGTTGACTAACCTACTTTTGTTGATTAGGATCTCATAGTGATGGTCTCTTCTAGAGTAATTTGGACAAGTAGCTAGTGTGACCAGATACACGGGGGATAGAATCCCTAATATAATTGACAATCTATAGAAAATGGTGGAATTGCTTAACAATAAGATATGTATCTGGGAAGTTTGATAATTTACCATCTATGTGTGAGCTGGGCTGATATAATCCATCCTAAAACTTCATACCCAGAAACTCTATCTGGTTTAATCTGATATGACTTTTACGGGCTAAGAGCATGATCTCATACTTTTTAATAAGAGCAAAAAATTGTTGTAACAAGGCTCGATGCTCTTTCTATGTTTGAGAGTATAGTAGGATATCATCAATGTGGATCAAGACACTTTGTAAGATGGGCTCGTAAATCTTGGTCATGACCTTCTGAAATAGTAATGATGTAACCTTTAACCCAAATGACATGAATGTTCATTGATACTAGGCATTAGGAATGCAGAATGAAGTTTTAGGCATATTTATTGGATTTACTCCCAATTGCCAAAATCTAGCTTTCCGATCAAATTTGGAAAATATTTTGGCCTCTCTGAGAAATAACACTTGTATGTTGATCTTAGGGAGAGGAAACTTATCATCGTGTAAGAAAGTATTCAGAGGTTTATAATCAATTACTAACCTCTTCTTTCCTTTTTTTTGTTCTACCCGCTTATTGACATTAAAAGCTTGGCATGCCTAATCTGACTTGGTTGGTTCGATCAATCATTACTTTAAGAGAATAGCACATTCTTCTTATGCCATCTTTAAGTCTTCTAGATTCATTTCCAGATGAGCTGCCTTGGTAAGATTAATTTCCTCATTCTTCTTGAAAGGAAATTAGATGTAGAAGTTTGAATTCTTCCATAAAGGATGAGGATGGTGGAAATGGTCATGACTCTCTGGATAATAGTGTAAAATCTGTTCTTTGATATCGCCGTATCTAGAGGGAAAATCTTGTAATTCAAAGATGTTACAATCTTCCGTATAGAGTCGAAAATCCTACTTGTAACGAATACCTTGGGATAGTTATTGTAACTCCTCAGCTTGGCAATAAATATCCATTCCAATAAGGATGTCAGGACCAAGAAAATTGCTACCTAATACTTTTGTCCAGTCAATGCAATTTGGAAAGAACTTGATCCCAATCCTTCGTTTTGTAATAAGATCAATCTTGAATGATTTGCCATCGACTGCAGTGAAGTATTTTCTATAAGGTTTCCATTCTTCCTTAGGAAGAATATGTGGCTTCATGACACTCCTACAAGATCCTGTATCCATATAACCAATTACTAAAATTGATTTGAGATATTTTTCAAGGAGTATATGAAGTTTGACGTACGGTCGCGTTATAGCTGGCTTCTTTGGTTCGATCTTCAGACAGGACTGTTTCACTATGTAGAGAGGTTTCTCGTCTTCTTTATCAATAGAAGAGACTTCATCATCAGAGAGATCGTAGGCAGGTAATGCAAACAAAGTTTCCTCGTCTTTACTAAATTGTTCTTCAAAGAGGGACTCAATATCTTCTTCATCCCTTATAGGCATCATTGCTTCGATAGATTGCAAGACCTTCATGTCCTTCTTGGTTCATTTAGGGCATCGTCTTGCACAATGACCTAATTACCCATATAGATAGCACGTATTTGATTTCCTTATCCCTGGAGCTCTTCATTTGAAGAAGCGTATCTTCCTTTTCTTTCTTCTGTAGGGACTTTCAAAGGGATGCTTTTTGAAGTGGTTCTTCTTCTTCGAATGACAGTTACACTTTAACACTTGATCTTGAGGTAGTATTTGTTTATGTTAACTCAAAGGTCAAGTAAATCATGAGCCAAAAATACTGACAGTATACTTTTTGTTGGGTTGTTAATTGTTATTTTTTGTTATAATTTTTATATTTTTATATTATTTTTTGTGTATTTTTCTGATTTTTGTGCCATTTTTTTAATTTTTATACTATATTAGTGTATTATTTTTATTAATTTCTATAATATTTTTTTAATTTTTGCATTTAAAAAGACAAAAACAAAAATAAAAATAGAAACGAAACTAAACTAAACCTTAAGGGAATGTTTAGTTGAGTTGTGTGATGTAATTTATTATTGTGAATGTTGTGTTTTTATATTGGTTATTGTGTTTTCTTTATCGATTTTTGTGTTGTATTAGTATGTTTTCTTTATCGATTTTGTACTTAAAAAAATAGAAAACTAAAATCAAAAATCAAAATCAAAATAAACATGGCCTTATTATTATATTATATTATATTATAATAATGTATTAATATATTAAAAAGAACACAAAAAAAGACTAACATTAAAAAAAGTTTAATAAGAATAGTTTTTAAGATAAAAATATGTATTTTAAATATGTGAAATTCATTAAAAATTTCTAATTATTTTGATAAATTTTAAATTAATTATATTGAATTTTATCAAATTTAAATTATAAAATTAAAATTAAAATTTTTATTTTAAATATTAAAATTTTAAACTACAAATAAATTTTACAAATTTTTATAAAATTTATTTGTCCAGCAAACATGCTGTTAGATTTATATAAAGGAAATGACTGTATGACCGGCAATTTACAGCCGATGACGGTCATATTAAATAAAATAATATTATTATATTAATAAAAATATAAAATTATTATTATTATAATATTATAATATTATGCATTGCACACTCAAAACATAGTGATTTAAAATATTGTAGGCAGATTTGGAGCCCATATCAGAAGTCCAAAACTTTTTTAATTGAAAATAATGCATCTACATAAAGCCCTTTCTTGCTTTAGCAATATAATTTCTAAAGATCGAAGCCCACAAATTTTGTCACACCATGGTGTTTCAACTGAAAAACGATAAGAAACAAAATAATTGAATTCAATCTGGTGTAATGACTTTGGAGTTTAAAAAGGGAAGAGCTCCTCCTACTTGAATTGAGGATGTAACATTGCATTCGAATTTATAAGAGTTGGGCCTTAATAATCATTTCAAACTCCTTTATAATTTGATCCTTTTTATTTTAATTTCTAATTTTTGAAAATTATTCTTAACTTTATGTATTTTTTATTTATTAACACCAAAATTATCTAACATTATTTTTCATTAGAAAGAAAAAAGGATAAGTAGAAAATGACATCACTTCTTATAATGGCTTATTACATGACAGAACAAGTGTTTAACCGTGTGGTCACGTAAAAGATGATATTATGTGTGGTTATATGTATAATAAATGATATCATGTATTTTCTTAATCAAAGATAATATCGTATGTATCATTGTTATACACAACATTATCTATCACGTGTTCTAATTAGAACATTTATTCTGCTATGTAATAAGTCATTATAAAAAATGATTTCGTTTTCTATTTTTCGCTTGTTTTTCTAACAAAAAATGGTTTCAAGGAGTTCTAGTATTAGTAAGAAAAATTTTTCATGAATTTTATGTAATTTCTAAAAATTAAAGATTAAAATAAAAATAATCAAACTATAATGGAATTTGTATAAATAACCTATGTTTAAACATGTTTATATTTTCATTTAAAAATAGAATAATATTTTAACATACCAAAAGGGCCATTTATAATATTTTCATTCTTTGTAACGATGGTATAATTCCAAGTTAAATTATATCAAAGATAACATTAAATATAACAAAATTTAGTAGGGTATCATAAGCAACTTGAATGCAAAACCCTAATCTTGGAAGTATTTTATATGATTGCTAATAATGATTAAGGAGGAGTTAAAGCTTGTTTCTTAGCTTTCTCGATATTTAACGTAAATATAGAGGGGAAAAAAAAACAAATACCCTTCAAGAAGCAACTTAACTTCCAAATCAATCAAAATCTAAACTAATTATAAGATAAGATTTTGTCTTCTTTCACGTGTGTGCTTTCGCATAATAATTGGAACAAAAGACTAATCCTTGCGTGGTGGGGTTGTCCTAAAGTGGTCTACTTTCAACTTCCAACAATAAATTTTATTTATTTTAAAAAACAATGAATTTTCTTTGGAGTATTGTGATGAGTATATTCCCAACTGTGCTTAAGTAGGACCCAAATTTCTCAAAGATATAGATAATAAGTTATGCATACAACCAACTTATGATTAAGCTTGAACCAATATAACAATTTAAGATTAAACTCGCTCAATAACAATTTAAGTTTTAAGTTTTAGAGCCTGTTAATTTCTATTTTAGTTTTTAATTTTTAATTTTCTATATACAAATATTGAACACAATTTTTTTTAAAAAATACATAAATATAACATAAAAACTCAAAAAATACACAAAACTGATAAAAATACATAAAAAACTAAAATAAAAAGTTGAATTAAATGACCCTCACATATGGTTTAGATAATCATTTTACTATTTTCGGTTTTATAAAATTACTCTATCTATCTTTTTTTTAAAGATAATATTAATCTTATTATTTAGAATCATATACGGATAATCTCATTATTTTGAGTTTTATAAAATTATATAATAACTGTAATAATCTTACTATTTCAAATTCTATAGAACTACATATTAACTCTAATAATCTCATTGTTTTTAAGTTTTATAAATTCATATACTAATTTAATAACAATCTCATTATTTCAAGTTTTATAAAACCACAAATTTGAAAATATTAATAAAAAATTGATTACTAATTTTACCATAATTATTTTTAAGCTCTTGGAATGAGTAATCTCATGGCAAAAAGGCAACCGTGTATGAGAATTAAGCCAAGTACGATAAATAAGTACACCATACCAATTACTTGATTTGTGGACAACATCACAGATTCTTAAGGAGAGGTCTAAGCTAAGTAATGACACTGAATCTCACCAAACGACTAAAATTTTTTGGCCATTTGAGCCCTTTTTATCCTTTACAAACATTATTGGAAGAAACCCTTTTTCTTTGATGGATACATCAACCCAAGGACAGCTATGATTCCACTTTATAGTTAAGATTTGGGATTGATTTAATTTTTGATTTGTGCAAATGTGACAGAACATAACGTTTGATTTTTGACCATGTTCGTAAAGGCATCTATGCAGAAAAATAAAGACAAAAAAGATACATAGGGTGCCTTACATCTTTATATTAGGATCCATAATCAAAGTTTTGAATTTTGTACCGGTATCGGTAATATCGGTAGTACCAAACTAAATTCGGTATGAAATTACTTAATTTCGTACCAAATTTAAATACCGGT
>JAOXYD010034253.1:0-14004 GCA_028565735.1 Pinacopodium congolense | reverse complement strand
AATAGTGACCCGGATCTTGCAGATATTTCGATTCCAGCGAATGATGACGCTATAGGCACACAATGCTCCTCAAACATAAAAATCTAACTGAAAATCACATAATAATTGATAAAAATAAATAGTTAAGAAACCAAACAAAATAAATATGGGATACAACCAAAATTTAAGTTATTCCAGTAGCATGTTAACTCCTAAGCCTTTGAATTTACTTCTTGAAAATCTTGAATTTATTAATTTGGGTATTTTATACAAAATTTGAGAGAAAAATCTAAGAGTGGCCAACAATTTTGCACTCTCTATCAATTTTCATTACTTGAAGGCTCTTAAGGTTTGATTCCTAATTGAGGAGTTAAATCTAGGAATTTCCCTTAAGAACTTTGCTTAGTCATACAATCTATAAGTATGATGGCATTGAAAGTTGGGAAATAATATCTTTATTCAAAGATATTATTGATTAACTATCTATAATTTGACCTGTAACATGGTTTACAAAATCCACAATGGGCCTCTATAAACAACCATTTATCTTTTTTCTTTAATTGGTATTATAATGGTGGTTCACTTTAAGGTCATCAGTTTCATTCTTTAGTGGCATTGGTTCTCTATCTTCAAACGGAGCTTCAAAGATGTTTAACAATAAATTTAGCAACGTTGTTATAAACATTTGATGGTCTTGTAAAAAATCATCTAAATATGGTATTTTTCTCACCTAAATCATCAATTCAGTGTGAACTTATATATTAACAAAAAATATAAATGAATAGGAAAATTTCTTATAAAGGTAAGGATGAAAACACAAAAAATCGTGCCCAAATCTATGAAAAACACTCCTATTGCATATACTTTTTTAAATTATTGATAATAACCATTTAACATTGATTTATAAGACAAGAAAAGCAAGACTTTCTAGGTACTCATATAAATTTGAGTCCTTAGGGTTGAGTTAGTAAACCTTTTATAATGCATCATAAAAGTTTACTCAATAACATTTGTTAAACAAAATAAAACATCTTAGTGTAATCTCCCCAAAAATAACATATCATACTTGCCTTGTATAAATTAAAATGTGTTCTCTTGTTATTGAACATATATGCAATCTACAGTATTCTTTCATAGAAAATGTATGCTCTCTTTGGATAATATGGTTGTATTTATGCATGTGAAGAATGTAAGCGTTCATCTTACATTTTTTTTCAAAAATGAGTCTAAATTAAGTGGGTGTGTTTATGAGCTTACTTCGTGTTCTAGGTCTATATTTAGGAAAATAAAAAATTCTAAAATATAACCTTAGATGAAGATCTAGAAGATGGTGCAATATCGTTTTGTAATTTATTAGGAAAAAATTCTTCATGGAAATTCTATCACCATACAAAAGTTATTTTTGAATTATATCTACTACCATTACTTACTAAAACCAATCCCATGCCTATCATTAGAGCTCCTTTGGGATCCTACATGATTTCTAATTTCTCACTCTCTTAAGTGAATTTGGTTGTGATTTCTTAAGTGCATTGATCTCCTTTTTCATGCTTTATTCTCATGCATTAAATCATGATCTTTATCGTTTGTAACAACCATACTCTTAGAATCTACCATGTTTTGTAAACAACACTTCAAATTTTAATTCTCAAGCACCATTCATTCAAAAGTGTCAATATCTATTTTTACTTCGAGGATAGTTTCTTTATTTTTAGAAGCATAAGCTGTAAACATTCACTTAAAAGGAAGCATCTAGGGTACCCGAATCAGTATCCTAACATGAGCATATTTTGTAAAACAACCTTAACTTTCATTATACTTATCCTTTTGACCTAAGTCTTTTACCAAAATCCAACTAAGACATAGTGCTACAACATTGGTTCCTTATGCTCCTTCAAATTCGCATTATATCAAGATAGAAAATGGATCAAAAAGTTAGGTTAGATTTTAGTGCTGAAATCAAATTTTTACTCCAACGACATTTAAATTGCAAATCCCTCCCTACAACATCTTATAATTCATCAATCCACCCTTTCCCATTTCTTAAAAGTTTTATAATCACACCAATCCCTCAATTTTCATCCCTTTTATCATTCCAAATCACAAATTCATAAGTCAAGACACAAATAACTTCACATTTGCACGATAATCACATCAAAATCACTTATACCCAGAAATGATCAATTAAATGTAGCTAACACATTTAAAATTATTCCAAATCACAATTTAAGAATGTATATGAAATGCAATTCACAATTATGCATATGAAATGACTATCTAAATAGTGGATTCCTATATACACTTCTCTTGTACTTAATTTTCTCTTTCTCCCATTTTCAAGCTCCATATATTGGTGATCACAACGTTAGGAGCATTTCATATTCACATCCTAGGAGGCATTTTTATCAAGAAAGGAATAGGCATAATATTAGGGCACATATTAAACAATTTAAGCCAACCCCTTCACGTGTTTCTGATATGCATATCCATTAAGCTAGAAACATGTTTTATTCTTATTCTAGGTATAAATTTCATCAAGGAAGAAAATTTAAGGATAGAAGACCTACAAATGCATTTAGATCTCATGTTGGGTATAATGGCATGTTTCATTCTCATAATTCCTATATAAATGAACATAATCTCAGTAACACATTCCGTATATATCTAAGGACACATATTCATCCTAAGAGAGGTTGTTTTGATATGAAGAATGCATTTGTGTATAAAGATAATAGATTTCATGAAAATGTATATTTTATATATTATTTTTGCAGTAACGTTGGGCATATAGAAAAGTTCTATTTTGACAAACATAGGATGTTTAGAAAACCTTTACAAATGTGAGTGGAGAGAGGTTCTAAAGCTAATTCCAAAGGACCTAAGTTTATGTGGGTACCTAGAACACATTGATTCTTTATTTTGTAGGTCAAAAACTATTGGTGCAAAATTGTTGTCAAGAAAAAGTAGAAAAAGGTGGTATCTCCAACATTGAAGTAGAAGTAAATAAATCGACCATGGAACCCTCACATGAGCAAACTAAGTAATATTATTAAACAAAGTAAGGTGAAGAGTATTTGGTATTAAATGGTGATGTAAAAGAAGGTACTTCTATGTTTTTATTTGATAATATTTGTCTTGATGCATTTTTTGATTATATGTGAATGATCTGATGATGTTGGCATACATGTTTGGCATATAAAGATGAGCTATATATGGTTAGGGGGAGGCCTTTTGTTGTTTGCATTTATGAATTTAGTGTATTGCATTAAAATTTGAAAAATGGTTTTGTATAAGTTTAAAAGAGTGTCATTTACAATTGCTATAATTTACAATTGATATCTTTCACAAAAATGATATCTTTTTCAATTAGCATCTTTATGTTACATTTTCAATTGGTATTAATTGATATGTTTTTAAAAATATTATCTTTTTTTTCTTATGATTTCAGTTGTTATTCGAGTCTTTGTGTGATTTTTTTTCAAATTAATGCATTGCATGAGTTTGAAAAAATGGTTTTTAAAATTAGTATCTATTTTTACAAGTGGTACCATTTTTGTAATTGGTATCTCCTTTGAAACTGTGAATATTTTTGAAAAGCTTTAAGATTTGTACTTTTCCCTCACCTGATTATATATTTTACAATGCTTAAATTTAGGGTGAGTACATCTTTTGGCATATTACAACTTTTTGAGAAAGTTTATTTGATATTAGTTGGTTTATATAGAAGGAGCATACGCATAATCATATTTACGGTTATGTTTTTCTTTTTATGGCATAATATTCAAAGTATGTGATTTTGTGTACTTTTCATGCATAACTTGCACAATATGAACAAATTTGTGTTTTGGATGCATAACATGTAGAACATTAGTGAATTTTTTTTTTCATGCCAAACATGCTTAATGGCATAATATGAGTGCATCTGTATTTTTGAAGCATAAAAATTCATAAGATGTGATTTTGGTGTGCAAAGACCCAAAATAGGAGTTTTTAATGCATAATATTCATAATGAAGATAAAAATACATCTTTTGAAACATAAAGATGCATAACATGTGTTTTTGTGATGCATTTTATGTTTTTAATGCCTTTTCATGCATCATTGTTCCATAATGCATAAATGCATATATTTAAGGGGAATAATTTGTCTTAATGTATGGACTAAGGGGACGTAATTTTTGCAAATCAGTAGTAAAGTTTATGATTTGAGTATTTCATTTCAATTGGCATATTTATTGTTTTCAACTCTCTTGTAACAATTGGTATTTTTTTTTATGATGTCAAAAATGGGGAGAGTGTTTTGTGATATTATGGAAAGATAAAGCTTTAAATATAAAGGGGAAGAGTGATATCATTTCATGAAATGAGAACATTATGGTTAGATTTGCAAATATATATCTTGTGTTTTAAGTGCTCTTAATACCATATATTTTGTTATCATGAAAAATGTGGAGATTATTAAACCAAGGGAGGTTCCACTCATTAGTTTTGATGATAAAAACACATTATTGTTACTCATGTTTTAGTTTTAATGCATTCATAAGAAGACGAAATAAGAATGTGCATGTCTAAATGTTGGAGCCCAAGATGGAAGTTAATTCATGGAGAAAAAGGAGAAATATAGAGCAAGCATTGGATGAAGATCAAGAGTGAATATCCAAAAAAATATCAAGGTTAATTAGCGTAAGTACTGGATGAAGATTCAGAGTGAAGATCTAGAAAAAGATAAGGTTGATTAGACTTAGGATTGATATTTTAATATGTAATCTTATATACCTTGAACCTTATCAATGCTTGAAACGACAATTTTTACATGTTATATTTGTATGGGAATTTGTATTTAGGTTTTGGATAAGTGTATTAATGATTAGTTGAATTTTATTATGACAATTGTATATTAGGAATTGATTTAGAATGTCACATTTTTATAAAATTTCATAATCAAGAGGAAATGGGTTAATTGTTTTAAAGAATTCCTCTTGATGTCTTAAAGTGTATTGAAATGTTGTTTATATGTGTTTAAATGTATTTGAGTTAAAGATATATGTGAAAATTGATTTTTGAAATATTTGTGAAAGTTTTAGAATCTTTAAAGGTTAATTGAATATTATTCAAGTGTTTAAGTTTCCATAAACAAGGAGTTTTTTTTTATTTTGAGTTTAATTGAAATGCCTTGGTGTCCAGAATCATTCTAAGGGTGAATTAGAATTTACATGAATTGGATTTAGATGAAAAAGAATGTGTTTGAATTGTTTTGTGAAGTTTGAAATTTTTTAAAGGTTTAACGTTGTTTAAGAATGGAAAATTTCCATAAAAGAGATTAAATTTTAGGTTTGAAGTAATTGAGTCAAATTTGGTTATTTAAATAGACTTGAAATATGTTTTGATACTTATGTGAAGAGTTTTTTCAATAAAAGAAACAAGGTATGAATCAGTTTAAAACCAAAGTTTCAAAGTTTTGTGAAATTAATTATAAACGAAGAGATTTTATGTTTTTAATATAAATTCTTATGTGTTAGTACTCAAATTATCTTAGAAGATGATTTTCAACTTATTTGAATTAAATTATAGATGAAAGAAATGAATTTGGATTGATTTTACGAGAGTTTTACAATTTTACAGAATCTTGATTTATGTTTAATTCATAGCCAATTGACCAATCTCACATGGGTTAATTGGTTCCTTTTTAAAATTGGATGATTGATTAACTCGACGAATGCCATCTTTAAATGAGGAAAGTTTGATCTATACTAAGGATCTGTCAATGATTCTTTAATAGGTTGACTAATGTAATGCCTTTATAGCTTTACTACTAGTTTTTCTCTTGGTCTTCCACAATTTTTCATTCATCTAATGGCTACTAATAACTCCATAAACTTCTTAACTTTATATAAATGAGTCTTAAAGCTTTTTTTTTCAATCTCTATGCCATTTTGAGATAATTTTAAGCTTACAAAGTCTCTTACATCAAAGCTATTAAGTTTTAATTGTTCTTTTTCTTTCATTTTTATTCTTCAAGCTGATTTTTATGCTTTAAATTATTGTATTCTATTATTTTAAGTTCTAGGAGGTCTGTAATTCTAATTTCTCATTCTTGGATGGATTAAAAACATTTCATTGATGAGTTTTAAGAGAAACACCATCAAAGGTGTATTTAATGTGCTATTTTGGGATCTTGATTGTGTTGTTCGTTAATTGTGATATAGGATCCTATTGTCCTTGAAAACAATTGTTTAGAGGTTGCTTTTCACCTTCCCTAAAGAAGATTTAAGTTGTCTTTGATTTTTGAATGATATTGGGATTGATCTGTGCCATATATGTTGCTGAATGAACATTAGAGAGTTTGTCAATATTCATACTGTAATAGTTGCATTTTGAGCCCCTTCTTGCATTTTTTTTTAGCATTGACTCGTGTTTTGTATGTCAAAATTTGGGGGTTGATTGTTTTGAGTTAAAGGGTTACCTTTCACTCTTAAGAAAGGAAGATTTGTATTGGGTTCCTCATCACCCATTTGAAAGAAGATTGTTGCTGGAAGTTTGTAAGGTTGCTTTTCACCTCCTTTATAGAAAGAAAACGTTTTAAGGGTCTTCTTCACCATAAGGAAGATTTTTATAATGAAAACTTTAACAAGTGTGTTGGAAGAGGACTAGGCGAAAGTGGAGTAGTTAAACCTATATAAAAATTGGCATATCTTAGCCTTCACTTAATTTATGCACTTGTGATTGTTGTTTACAATTTCTTAAATTTGGTATAAACATTGGCATTTTATAAAGGTTTAGTATTGGTTTGGAGATTGCATGCAGTTGGAATTGATTTAGGTGGTTTAGGTTGTTATTTTAGAAAGAAACTTTTTAAACACCCATTTGAACCCCCTCTTTGGTGCTATAAGGCTTAAAGAACTTCCAAGTCTTTTTCCAATACTAAGTTCAAGAGATAATGAGTAGATAATAGAGGATAAAGTAAGGTTTTTATATGCTTAGAGACCATAAAAAATTAGAATAAGGATGTATCGAAGCCCATAGTTAAGAAGATATTATGTAGGTATAAGTGAACTCATAGTCCTAGAAACACTTTTGAAGATAAGGAATGCAAATTCTTCTATATCTAATTAAGTCCCTGAATGCTTTTAAAGATAGGAATAGCCTGTTAAAGAAACAATAACCCTTATAAAAAATTCTATAATTGAAATTTCTCTTGTAATCTCTAATAAAAATATAGCTTCATGAGCAAAAGCTCCTGTCATGATGAATCTTGCATTTAGAGAAGGCTTAAGCTCAAATAAGCATGGAATTTGGTGACATAGTTATTAAATTGGAGGCAAGCAAATTGGAACAAGATTCCTACAATCAGGGTCAAATGAAATTATTAATAAATCAAATAGTGCATTATATGAACAAAGAGAATGTAACCCTACTAAATGGACAAATGGCTAACAAAGAAGTGAGAGTGCATATACCTAAAATTTCAAGGCTCATAAGAGTATATAAGACAACGATTCAGATTCATCATCATGCTTTGGAATGAGTGCAATGCGAAAATTTGAAGGTTATAATAACATCTCGATTGAGTGAAGAGATAGCAGGGAATAAATTGATGTTAATAAAACCCACCAAAGACCTTGAGAGCAAGTATAAGAGTTGAATCATATGCAAAATAAAAGGATAGTGGAAATTTGTAACACAAAAATCTCCTAGGGATAGAGGAAGATGGCTCCCCTAATTAGATCCACGCCATCTGTAATATTATAGTGGGAGCAGATCCTGAGCCAGTTAAAGAATTCAATCAAGTCCTTAGAAGAAAATCCAATAAGAAAAGAGATCCAGACCTAACTCTCTCACCAAATGAATATTGTTTCATGGAATGTGAGAAGGATTATCTATCTCTCTAAATGGTTATCTTTAAAGAAATTCATTTTAGACAATAAACTAATGCTTTGGGGGTTATTAGAAACAGGAATTAAGGAGTGAGCTTGTAAAAATATAACATTTTAAAATCCATCTTAGGCAATGATTTCCAACTATAGCCACCATTACAATGGTTGAATTCTAGTCTTTTTTAATAGCATAAATTTTGAGATTATAAACTCATAGAATCTGATCAATTTATCCATTTCAAAGTGAAAATGAAGAAGGCAAACATCCAATTTTAGGTTACTTTTATATATGCTTTTAATCTAACTTTTCAGAGGATTCCTCTTTAGTGTAAATTGAGAGAGATGAGTAAAGATATAAGGGATCCTTGGCTTATCTTTAGGGATTTCAATAGAATGATGTCCCTTTTAGAGGATAAAGAAAATAGATTTTTGACACATTATGTGGATGGCTTTAGAAAATGTGTTATGGACATCCAACTTTCAGATTTAAAAATGGAAGGGAATTTTTACTCTTGGTCTAATAAGCAAGAGGATGGCCTGCCATTAAGAAAGAAGATTGATAGGGCTCTAGTCTATAGCAACCAGCTTTGTGCCCTTCCTGAATCAAAGGCTTGCTTTAGAAATCCTTTATTCTCAAAGCATACACCAAGCATTGTTAAAAAATGTGCTGCAGAAAGAAGTTACCATTTATATTTAACAATTTTCTAGTGGAGGTGGAAGGATTTATCGAGGCTGTCCAAAAAGGTCTCAGGGAGCTTATAAAAGGAAGGAATTCATTTATCCATATAAGAAGGCTATATAGAATCGAAGAGGAAATGAAGGCTTTAAAGACATTAAAAGTGGATGATATTAATAGAGCCATTCAGGCTACATTTGGAAAGTTGGAAAGGATTAAAAATTAACTTATGAGCAATATATTCCCTTCAAAGGGACAAAAAATTGGTTCTTCAGACCAATCTACAAATGTTTAACTTCCATAATTCCCTTCTACACTAAAGATCAAGTGTTTGGCTAATAGAAGGAAATAGATGCTCCAAATTTTATTCTAACTATCTAATTTCAAGAAGGAACATCAATTGCATATCTTATTTGGTAAAGAATCAAATATGGTGGTGAAAAGAAAGAACATTTAAGGTAGGAGGTATACACATATTTCAAAAGAACATTGGTAGTTCTACAGTTAGTTCCTCATGCAATCAACTATTGAACTTAATATTTAAAAAAATAATTGTGAGCAGCATACTGCCATGTTGATTAAACCTATTGAAGATCAAGAAATAGAAAAAAAAATATTTGTTCTATATGAACCCTAACAAAGCTCCTACACTATATAGATTATAAAAACCTTAGGGGAAACTAGAATATGGCTAGTGAGGAAGTTTCTGAGTTCTTTACGTGTGGCAAAATACGTAAGGATATAAACAAGCATTTCTTATGCCTTATTCCTAAAACCCCCACTCGAATTCTTTGAAAGATTATAGGACAATATCATGTTTTAACAATCTTTGTAAGCTTATCTCAAAGATCATTACCAATAGATTAGAAAAGATCTTGCTAGTTACATAGATCCTATCTAGGGGTTTTTACTGAAGGGAGACAAATAGGAGAACATATCTTGAGTACTTAAGAGTCGTTGAGAACTAACTCTAGGAAGAATGCTCTTACAGATTATTTGGCAAAAAATAACTTAAGGAAAGAATATGGTTTAGTGAGTTGGAAATTCACTATTAATATTCTCCAAGCTCTAGCTATTCCTAACACTTTTTTAGGTTGGATAAAAAAATTCCTAACCATTATTAGGTATAAGTTCTAGTCAATGGATAGCTTACTCAATTATTTATAGGAGCAAAAGGAATAAGGCAAGGTGATCCTCTTTCACCTTACCTATTCATCTTAGTAATGGAAGCTCTGACTAGGCTAATTGAAGTTACTATAACCAATGATCCAACCTTCAAGTACCATTCCAAAAACAAAAGAATGAATCTACTAAACCTATTCTTTGCTGAAAAACTTCTTACCTTCTCAAAAGCTAATGCTAATTCATTAAGCATGGTCATGTAACCTATAAATTCCTTTAGCTTATTATCTTTTGGAAATTAACAAAGGAAAATGCAGTCTATATGTTTCTCACAGTGAAAAATATGACACAAGCTAGTTGTAGGCTATTACAGTCCTAAAATTATGGGAATTACCTATTAGCTACCATGAATGTTGATTTCCACTAAGAAACCTTCATACAAGGATTTCTTACCACTGCTGGAGAAAATTAATAGGATAGTTAATAGCTAGAAATGCAAATACTTGACATTTACAGCAAAAGGTGAACTTGTAATCTTTGTCTTAAGCAACCTTCAGGTCTCTCGTGTAACTTACTTGGCCTTCCCTTTAACCATAATCAAAACCATTGAGAGTACATTTAGAAGTTTCCTATAGAAACACATAATAGATGGCAAAGTCATGACTAAAGTTAAGTTGGTAGATATGTGTCATCCTAAGGTAGAGGAAGGGCTAGGCATAACTCCTTCGAGAGTCTTAAATAGGCTATTCCTAACAAAGAAACTTTGAAGACTTTTGAAGGATAATAATGCAATTCAAGTGAGATGGATATATACATACAACATAAGAGGAGATATCATACGGAATCTAGAAATTAAACCAACTTAATAATAGTCCTTGAACAATATTCTCAAACAAAGGAATGGTGTTAGGAAATTTATCCATACAAGGATTGGAAATGGAGAATCTACATCCTTTTGACATGATCAATGCCTTAATATTGGCCACTTAAAGAGTAATGGAAAAGTGAAAAACTGAGATCCTTGATAAATAGCATCCCTTGCAATGTAATTATAAAAAAAGATCTCAATAACTTCATAAACAATTTTAAAGATTATTTAATGACACATCAAATGTAATTATAGAAAGAACTCATAGGAATGACATAACTGATGAGGTACATTAGTCTAGCCTAGTAAATGGAAGTTTGAATAGAAAAACTAGCCTTAAAGTAATTATAATATATCTCTCTAAATTTTGGTGGTTCAGAATGGTTTGGTTTCAGCATGATCTCCCCTGAGCCATACTTACTTTGTAACTGACTTTAAAGACCAAACTCAACCCTTTAGAAAGAGTGAGCTAATTATATAATGTGTCTGATAGTTGCATATTGAGTAATTAATATGGGAAACTCATGAGTATTTATTCTTCAATTTTGCATACTCTAAGTTTATTGTAGATGGACTATTTAAATATGTAGCTTACAAGCACTAGATTACTCGATAAGGAGCATAGTGGTAGGGTGTCTTAAATCTAAGGGTGCTTATAGAGGAGACAAGATCCTTATCAAAGTCTTCAAGCCTTGATATCCATTATTTATGGAAGAAGAGAAGCCTTATTATTTTTAGTATGAAACATATTAATTGAAAAATATTACTACACTCTATTATAGCAAGAGTAAGGGAACATATTATAACTTATAAACTATATACAATGCAGTTAATGTTCACGAGTGTTTGGAGACTTTTTTCTATTGCATAAGACAGTAAGTTTGCTCAATAAGCTAACTTAAAACTATTGGACGTAGAGAAATATGTACAAGAGAAAACTAAAATTAGTCTAGAGATAGGTCAAAGTAGTTCCCCTATTACAACTGCTAGATTAATCATTCCCTTATCACAAATACTACATTGATCCAATCTTTAAAATCGATACAAATATAGCAAGCTAAAGCATAAACTTGTTAAGGTTAAAAACTAAATTGTCCTACAATTACCTATTGTGCAAGCTTGAAGATTTTAGGAAGGGAAGTAGGATAGTTTGTAATGACTGGCTAGGCAAGTAGACCAT
The DNA here is from genome assembly GCA_028565735.1 of Pinacopodium congolense. Lineage (NCBI taxonomy): Eukaryota > Viridiplantae > Streptophyta > Magnoliopsida > Malpighiales > Erythroxylaceae > Pinacopodium > Pinacopodium congolense. The sequence goes on along the minus strand of JAOXYD010034253.1, from coordinate 2,306 downwards.
TGTAATGACTGGCTAGCTACTTTTTTATATATATTTGTACATCTTTCTTTTATCAATGCATTTTTACCTTTTAAACACAAGTCCCTACTAATTTTATGTATATAAAAATGAATAAGGATTTATAAAATTAATTTGAGCAAGAAATAAATGATTTATTAAAGAAAAAATAATCCCTCACTTCTAGTTCCTTTAGACTTGTGATGCTTTTTTATGAGAAAAAAATTTTGAACAAGAAAGATTAGTACCTAAATTAGTAATAAATTATAGTAAAACTTAAAATGGATAAAGTATCCTATTCCCAATATAAAATACTTATTACACAAACTACATAATGCTCACATTTTTTCAAATTTTGATATAAAATTAGAATTATGATAAATTCAAATGGTTCTCAAAGATAGGCATAAAACTATTTTACTATTCCTTTTAAATGATTCAAATGGATTGTCAACCCCCTTAGCATAAAAAAATGTTCTATTTGAATTCCAAATGATCATGAATGTTATTTTTCCACCTTTCTCAAAATTCTACATAGTATACATAATTGATGTCCTAGTATTCTTCTCTTCTATAGAAAAACATTTCAAACATAATAAAACTATTATTTACATTGTTATAAGGAATGGGTTAGTTTTACCAAAAATAAAACTTAGTCTCTTAAAAAATTAAATTCTTAGGACATTGTTTCTATCAAGGAATAATGACACCATTACATTGAACTTTGGAATTAACTTAATATTAGATAAAAGAAAATAACCGATACTCTCACCTTGGTATGACATGAGTGTGCAAGGGCTTCAAAAAGTTTAAAATATGTCATGGATTTTTACCCAAACCTAAATGGCTTATGTAAATCTTTATATAATATATTGAAAAATAATCATTTCTATGGATAGAACAACATATAAATGTAGTTTAAAAATTATAAGAAAAACTATAAGTATCTAAATTCTCCATCTAATTAATCCTAATGCTTATGAAATACTATAAATGTATGCTTTTGATCAAGGACATGGAGGGACGTTAAAACAAGTCATTAATAATAAAGAACAAATAATACAATACACTTCCAAATATGAGAATTATATGTAAAGCAATTATTTTACTATTAAAAACATTCTTTCTTCCATCCTATGTATTACAAAAATTTAAATTGTTTTATTAAATAAAAAATTTCTTCTTCAATTTGATTGTAAGTGTCAAAGGAAGTTTTACAAAAAATAAATTAAAAATATTCCTTCATAAAAAAATTTCACCAATGATAAGCTATTTTAAGTGTTTTTAATTTTGATATTGAATTTATTAAAGATTGATATATCTAAAAAAAACATATTTTAGGCATGATTTAGTGTTTATTAGGTGAAGTTTTAGATGCCACTTCATGTGATTTTCATGCATTTTAAGTTAAATTCCTTGAATCAGATGTTGCTCAAATGATTTTCATGTTTGATTACACTTCATAGGATTTTAAAGAACAATTTGATGCGTTTTTGGGATTAAAAATGGTGCGGAGTTAATTTAAGATGCAAGAACATAAAGTGAGAAAGCTCCATATGCAATTTCATGGCCAAAGGACAAGTATAGAAGAAGTTATGAGGAGAAGACTGAAGAGTAGTGAAAGTTAGAAATTCCAGCACAAGGCCATGGGGTCATCCACGGTCGTGGCCTACCCCTGTAGCTCACCATCTTTAACTTAATTTTATGATTTTTGAGTCATTCTTGCCTCCAAAAGCCACCAAGAAACCACTAAGCCATAGGACACAAGTTTTAAGCCATCCCCCAAGGTTTTCAATCAATTTTGATGGAGAACAAAAGATCCAAACACATCAATTCAAAGATCAAGGAAAGGATTTCATACATTAAGCATCCAGCATTAAAGGATTCAAGACAAACTCATTATAAGCTTTGCTATTGCCTTCTTCTTTATGTTTGTTTGTATAATTGACATAATGTGTAAGAACTAAAATTATCAAAGGATTTGGGATTTTATGAACTCTAAGATGTAGTATTCATTATTATTCTCGAATTAACTCTCTGAGTTCTAGATTTTGAATTGGGTCTGTTAATGGATATTTATGACTTCGAATTCAATTTTTATATAAATGTTAACCTTGTTTTCAAAGTTTTGATTTTTGTATGATTATATTTAGAAATTAATTGTATGTATTAGATCACTCTATTAAGAAATTATCTTGCATGGAAACCTAGAGATAGACTTACATAAGATATCCTGTTAGTTGTAATCTTAATAAAAACGGTAGATTCCTTAGAACAATTTATTACATTCAATCAATAGATCAGGATAG
>JAOXYD010034234.1:0-14004 GCA_028565735.1 Pinacopodium congolense | reverse complement strand
TGCCTTCTTACAAATAGGTAAACGGATTATGCGTCGCACCACCTGAAACAAATGTTGGGAGGATTGAGGGAACTTAATTAAAAAATTTTAACTTTTAAAAACAAGATATTCGTGGTACATTTTTTTCTTATCTCTGTGCATCTCACACCATATTTTTTTCTAATAAACATCACAAAGCCTACCCGGGGCGCATCTCTTTTGATTAAGATCGAACACAACCTAGGATCACAGTAGCCTCTGTAGAATCTCCTAAGCATGGTTGGTAAGCGACGCTCTTGTGTTGTTTGAATTCTTTACGTTACATGATTGGCATTTTCATTTAAAAGTATTGCATGTTTTGGAAATGGACTTTTGCGTAAGTTTTTAGATAATGTCATTTACAATTGATCTTATTTTCAATTTATATCATGTTATTTTATAGTTGGGATTAAAGTGCATGATATAATAATTTTTTTCAAAATTTATAAGAATCCTTATATGATTTTTGCAATTGGTATCATATTCGTACAATTGGTATCAATTAATATCATATTTTTGCAATTGGTAGAAGAAAGATGTAAGGTTTTTAGTCTATATGGTTATTAAAATGTCATATACCTTCAAAGGGACTTTTAGGTAAGTTTTAGGAAGGTTTTAGGATTTGGTTTAAGGCTACAAGACATTAGTATCAATTAATATGATATTTTTATAACTAGTATTATGTTTTATAAATAGTATCATTTTTTTCCAATTAGTATCACCTTTGAAAGTGTGCATATTTTTAAAAAAGATTTAAGATAAGCACTTTCCCATTACATGATTAAAAGTTTTGGAAGTCATAAATTTGGGAGTACATATTATTGTCATATTTCAATTAGTTTTTCATGATTTAGGATAAGTTTACATAGTATTGATGCATAATATATGTTTCCAATGCAAAATATGCATAATTTATAATTGTGTTGCAAATATGTATAATAATGGGAAACATATGGTTTTGATGCCAAATATGTATAAGCATGTGCTTTTGATATGAAATATGCATAATATGTTTTTTATACCAAAATTGCATAATATGTACTTTTGGTGCATAAAGATGCATAAAAAGTGTTTTTTTACGCATTTTTGAGCATAATGTAGGAAAGTATACATTCTTGAAATATAATAACACATAATATGTGATTTATGATGCATTTTATTTTTCTTGTCCCTTTTACACTATACTATACTATCCTATAATGCATAATTGCATACATTTAAAGAGAGTATTATATACAATAGTTATATTTTTCAAAATGCATGAGTTAAGGGAGAGTGAGTTTTAGGAATTAGTTACAATTATTTTTGTGACGTCAAAAAGGAAGAAAATAGTGTGATATTAAGGAGTAATATGAGTTTTAAGTATAAAAGGGGAGAGATATCATTTCATAATATATGATGTATTTATATAAAATGTGTTGTATATGCGTTGTGTATGCTCTTAATATTACATATTTTTTCATTATCAAAAGGTGAGAAATTGTTGAACTAAGGGAGGTTCTAATTATGTGTTTTGATGATGACAAAATATTCTTATTACTAATGGTTTAATTTTGATGTCTTTGAAAGATTGGTTGATACAAAATATACAAGAACACGTTTTAAAGCCTAGGTTTTAGAGTATTCATCAAGAAATGAAGATGAAGTAAGCATTGGTGAGAAAAATTAAGAATGGATGATCAAGAGTAAAGATCAAAATTTGAAGATCAAGGTTAATTAGTTTAGGAATGTGTCTTAAGTACGTAAGTCTTCTTGATCTTAATCAATACTTGAGGAAAGGGATCACATTTACATATCATATTTGTATGAATATTTACATATAGGTTTTGAATGAATGTTTTATTGATTAGTGAATTTTATTATGACATTAACATTATAAGAGTTGAATTAGAATGCATATATAGGTGTAAAATTTCATAATCAAGAGGTAATTATGTAAAATTATGTGAATTGGTGTTAAAGAAAACCTCTTGTCGTGTTATAGTGTTTTGAAATGTTATTTATATGTGTTTAAGATTGAAATTGAAAATTGGTTTTTGTAATGTTTGTGAAAGTTTGAAAGTGTTTATAAAAGTATTTAAGTATGAAAATATTTCATAAATAAATATAATTTTTATGTTTATATCGTATGAAAATTTTTAATGATTCAAATATCCTTAAATTATGTTTTAAAACTTTTTTAAATTTGTATTAGATGCTTGTTTAAAGTTGTATTAGATGTTAAGACTTTGTTTGGAATGTTTTGAATTTAGTTTATATCTTTTCCATGCATTTTTACATTAGAAATGGTGGGTTACAGTGACGATTGATGAATGATCAACTGCACCGATATAGTTCTTTAGAAATCAATGGTAGTTTCTTAAGAAATCAACAGCATCATTGATAAACCTAAGAATTGTCATTTATGTCTAATGGCTAGTTTTCTAAAAGCTATAACTTTTTTCTCCCTAACAGTGAGTTTGGATTTCTAACAACTTTATCAACTTCCTAAAACTATATATACGTGTTATAAACCTTTCATAACAATGTTTATATCACTTTAATCTTTGTTTTAAGCTTTTAAAGCAAAATCACTTAAGCTATCTCTATTTTTTTTTCTTCATGTATGTAATCTTCAATTTTAAGTGTGTAAATTTATTTTTGGTGCTTCAAAATCATCATTAAAATTTTTTTAAGCTTTCAAAAGTGCACTTGTACTTTCACTTCGATTTTAAGCACTCCTAACATTAATTTAAACTCCAAATTCACAGGTTATTCAAAACTATCTAGTTTTGTTGTCTCACTCATTCTACTTCAAGTTTCATTATGTTAATATAATTTTTGTGCTTCAAAATTGATCTAATCTATTGTTGTTATGTTTTTTAATCTTCTAAGAAGTTATTTAACATTTTTTTTATTTTAGAATGCTATAATTTTTTGTTTATAAGGCTAGAACATTAACAGTATAAGTTTTACAACTCTTATATATTCTTAAGATGTTCTTGATATAATCATTAGTTTTTATGCCTTAATTTTTTAATTATTGCAATCTATTTTTAAGTGATTGATTAAGGATCTATTAGGTTTATTATGTTATTTTATATCATTTGAAAGGTTAAAATTTTTTATTTATTAAGTTAGAACATAAATACTACATTTTTAACAGCTCTTACATATTTTTGTTAGATCAATCCATTTTTTTATGATATGTTAAAGTGTTAAGATACTTATCATAATTCGTATTTATTTATAAAAGTTGCATAATTAATTTTATTGAGTGAGTTTCATTGAAATACCGTTAAAGGTGTGGTTTAGCCACTTGTTTTAGGGAAATTTATTTTGTTGATTGTTATTATTAATTAAAGACTACTATTTGATTAATTTTGTTGATTATTATTACTGATTAAAGACTACTATTTGTCATTTAAAATAGAGTTAATAGGTTACTTTTGACCTATGAAAAATAAGATTTAGATTGGTTTAATGATTAATATGAATTTTCATTGGTTTATACAATGTATGAGTATTAGAGAATGCATAAGGTTTAAGTATTGCATTGATTGCATTTGAGCCACTATCTTACACTGATTCTGATCAAGATATTATTGAGCTATATAAGCTAGTTTTGAGGCTTAGGTAGCTTGAGTTTTGGGGGTTGTTTTATAATGTTAAGTTATTATATTTTAGATTGACTCTAAAGGGTTACTCTTCAACAGTTTAAAGTAAGATTGTATTGGGTTCCTCTTTACTCATTTGGAAAGAAGATTGTATTGAGTTACTCTTTACCCTTAAACAAATTTAAAGGGTTACTCTTTACCCTCTTTGTGAAAGAAGAAAGATTGTAAAGATTCTTCTTCACATCCGCTATAAAAAAAAGAAGTTGTAAGAGTTACTTTTCACCCAAAATAAGATTATTATAGCTAAAACTTCTAACAAGTAATTGGAGAGTGGATTAGGTGATCATAAGGATCATTGAACCACTATAAATCTCTTGTGCATCTTCTCTCCCTTACCTCTTTAGTTTATGTAATATCTGCACTTGTTTATTATTGATTGAATTTGATTAACATTTGCATAAACATTGTCATATCATTATAGGTTGAATTTTGGTTTAGTGATTCATATAGTTAAAAATGGTTTAGGTGACTTGGTTTGTTTAATTTAGTAAGAATTTCTTAAACAATCAAATTCATCCTCCTTTCAAGTATCATAGAACTTACATTAATGTTTTGGGATTATGAAGATATTCATGATTTGGTATATAGCATTGACATATTGATGAATTTTTTTGAGTATTTGAGCTATGATATTTAACGATGCAATATAAGGGGGGATAAAATTTATTAAAGTTAATAAATGACATTAGGAACGGTGTATTGTTATTGAAACAATATGTTTTTGAATATGTGAACTTTTTGATTATTCTAAGGGGGGAGGGAGAATGTGTGATATTAGTTTAAGGGAAGCAAATGAGTTTTTAGTTTGTAAATGAGTTTTGATTCATATGCGCTTCCGGTTGCTATGTTTCCTAGTATTATATAATTTTATCATCATTAAAAATGAGGGAATTATTAAACTACAACTAATTCTATTTATATTTTGATGATGACATAACGCGACTTCTAATATATTTATTATGTTTGATTTGTTTAAAAGATAGTTTTAAGATAAAATATCCGTTTAAAGGAAAAGTTGTTGAGAAACATGATTAGAGGAAAAGTGGCAATAGATGAAAATTAAGTTAATAGATGAAAGATCAAACTCTGAAATAGTTAAAGTGAATAGGCTTTGGTTAATATTTTTATTTTATGTCGCATCTTGATCTTTGTATAGTGTAAATCAGCTCACATCATATATTTTACATCCATAGTTAGTGATTTTGCATATAAGATACACAATTAAAAGGAAATATGTGTGAGTGGTTTTCTAATGATTCTTTTGATACTTAAAACCTTTTAGGGAACTAGGTTGATGTTTGTGACAAGGTGCGAGTGAAAAGTAGTGATGAAGGTTATAATATATAAACGTGATAAGATTGTGTGAATGAGATAAAGGTTGTATGAAATGAAATGCTTGAAAATGATAGGATATGCTTTTGATATTAAATTATGTGTATACGTTAAAATGTATCAATTTTTTTTGGAATGATTTAGATGTGTTTATGGGTGAAATTTGGGTAAAAAACAAGTTTATGTAGGGAATGATTGACTATTATTGGTCAACTAATAAAACTTAGTTAATCGACTAATATACATGATTTCGAGAGGGAGATTAGTCAACCAATGGACATGTATCAATCTACTAGTTAATGGTCATCTGATATATGGACATCAGTTGATCGAAGGTCAATTGATACATGCCCATTAATTAACCAACACTATGCATATGTAATCTAATAGTTAGTTCACAATGGTAAAGTGGATTAAATGGATAATCAATTAGGTACCAATGGCCATAAATAACTAATTAAGATTTTTTTTTCACTTATAAATAAGTATTTTAGGGTGTATGTTAATCATTCATTAAGTGTTTAGTGACTGAATTGTGTGAGAAACATAAAGTGGATGAATTGTGAAGCAATGTGAGCTTTATTTTAATTATTTTTTGGTGTTGTACTTAGTGTGCTTTAATACATTAATCCCTTTATACATTTAAGCCTGTTGGTTAAGAGAAACATTATCTTTAAGTATACTTTGAGGTGAAGCAATTGAGAAATTGAAGTTAAAAGAGTTTGTTATATAATCCATTAAAAAAGAGTAATTGTAAGGGTTATTTTAGAACCCGTGAAAAAAGGGAAGTAGTTGTATAATTGATGATCGTTGGTGAAATTCCAACAAAATGTTGGGGAATAAATGTAGGTGTGAAGTTAGGGACGAATCACTATGATTCGATTTGCACACTTCTCTCCCTATCCCTTTTTATTTTCAAGTTTATTTTGTTTAAATTCTTATTATTATATATTATTTTTTTAAGTGTTAATCATTCAGTTATATTATATTATATTAAGTATATTATTTAAGCTTATGTATTTCAATTTATATTATTGATTATTAAATTGATTATAGTTTTCCCATTATTAGGTTTTTAAATTAGATGTAAAAAACTTAGAAAGATTTTTAAAAAATTAATATTACCTAATTCATCCCCTTTTAAGTACTATATAGGGATTAGCATAATAGTTCACTAATTGTACACTTGAGATGTTTTGTGTCATAAGCATAAGTTAAATGGAACCTACAATAACTTTTTGCCAATCATTTCTTTGGTGGCATTAGTCATAAAGTGTTTGCCATATCTTATTCTCTCATGAAGTTCAATATATGATCCATACATGAATTCAATATAGACAATTTAACTTTTACTTTTGCTCCTAGCCTACCCTCTTTCTTTATGCATTTTGTGGCTTTTGTTTCCTCCAATAGGTCTCTTTTCTTGCCTTTTCTCTGTGAGTAATGTGTATTATTCTCTACTCCTAATGTGTTGTCTATATTTTAGAGATTTGTTTGGCCATTTGATAGACAATTCAGTATCTTTTAGGTTAATGTATATTTATACCTCACTTAAACTTCTTCAAAGGTATCCATCTACTAAGATTTCATAAGGGTTGGTGCCTTTTCGATCCTTTCTCAATAGCAATAGTCATAATATTAATGTTAAGATTTGATATTTTTTTAACTTTTTAGCTAATTTTTTTTTGTATAGTCTTGAAAGGTCTTACCTAATTTTTGCATGACCTAAAATAAAGTTATTGAATCACGAGGTCTATGTCAGTTTATGGAAGAGTTAGTCTCTAGTCACTCTTGTCATCAATTTTGTAGGAAGTATTTGGTACGTTTCTCTCGCATAGTTTATTAACATAGATGAAAAAAAAGCAAAACTTTATTCCTATGCTTCCCTATGTTGTCCATCATTTATTTGTATTATATATTATGATCGCATAGATTTATCATACCATTATAAAGCTTTGATGACCATAGCTTGAATTTAGATATGTTTTTGGTGAAAGGGTTATTGAAATTGGCACAAGTATGCTCCTAATCTTGCTCATGTGACAAATTAAGTGACATTTCTATGTGGTTGATTATGGTAATTAAGGTTGTGACATTATTCTGATTCGTAGGCCTTTCTAAATAGTCAGTCCATTATGGTAGGTTTTGTTTGAAATTGGCTTGGATTGTTGTATACTCTAAAGTGTTTTAAATCTCACCTCATGAGTTTCCACATGTACAAGCCTAACTTAGAAAGTCATGGTTAGGACCAATAATTGATATTGTATATTTTTTATTATTATTGAAAGGCTTTATAATTAAAGTTGGGATGTAGCTATAAGGATGAAGGATATGGGTTTGTTGGCTCCATATCTTACTAAAATGAAAAAAAAATCTGAATTTGTGATTGTTGATCGTGTATGTATTAACCTTAAGTAACCATATTCTTAAGGTTGACATCAATTGATAAAAGTATAGTTTTAAAGTTCATGAGTTATTGGCACCAAGTTTTAGGTTCAAATGTCCAAAATTAGGCCTGAAGTAATGATTATGTAATCAAAGTTTGTCTTTAAGGGGCTCCTCTTTATAGGTATAAAGAATCAAAAGTCATCATGTATTTCAGAGATTGAACCATAATAATCAAATCAATATTTTAAAAATCGAACAAGTTTCAACCTAATTAATCAAGAATTTTTCAGTTGATCGATTCAGTTTTATATAAAAACTTTTTAATAAAAAAACCCATTTAGTTTTTATTTATCCAACTAGTTTAACCGATTATAAATCAAGCGATATGAACAGTTAATTATCGATTATACTAATTATGTTGAATTTTAGATTAAAGAAGAAGAAGAACTATTATTTGATCTTCGAATATAATGAACTTGAAATGGTGATTTATAAAGATAATGCATTTTTCCTGAAGAATGAATTAAGAACATATACTAACACTTAGTTACTATCTTATTTAAAAATATATTATGTTATTTTAAATATAACTTTATACTTTATTTATTTATAGTTTATTTAAATGTAAAAGGTAATATTAATGCTAGTATTTTAGATAAAAGTGTGATTTACAACTCTTTATATAATATTGAATGATTTAAAATTCTTGATGAAGATGAGATACAGTCTGATGAATATTTGCTTGCATCAACAGTCAGTAATCCTTTACAAGGCATTAAAGGTCTTATGACAAAAGTAAGAGCTAAGAACATGAAGGAGGCCTTACAAGGGTTAATTAAAGACATTCAAGGCAATGAGGCTATTTTGAAAGATTCTAAAACATTGCCAAAATTAATTACTTATCTTCAAGCACAAAAAGATGGACAAGGGTTAACATAAAAAAAACAATGCTTTGAGCCCTATTTGCAAGGATGATCTATATACTTGTTTTAACAAAGCCCAATCTGCATAATGAACCCCAATTTGAAAAGATTAAAGACATAAGCTTGGAGGAAATTTTCGTATTTTGAATTTTTGTCATTAATTACTATTAGTTGCCAAGTTATTTTTAGAAGGATTTTAAATTCAAAATTTTATTTGTATCAATTAATTGAGGAAATCCTTCCTAGTCAAGTCTTTCCTATTTAGTTATAATTAGAATTCATTAGGAAGATATTTCCTTGTAGGGATTTCATCTTTTTGTGCCTATTTAAAGAGGTAACCTAGTGTAATACGAGATCATCATATCATTAATCAAATTTGAGTGTTTTTCTTTATTGTGAGAGCTTTCTTTTTGTTCTTTATTCAAAAACCAATTCTGATCTCTTCAAGGTAATTTGTAGGGATCAACGTATAACCTGGATTCCGATCAATAAGTTTGGTTGGGGGGAGGTTCTTTACTTGATTCAAGACAAATTTTGGGGTTTCTTTTTTCCTTATTGATTTCGGGTCTTCAGTGTTTCTTCAATAAGGTTCATATCATTTGGTATCAGAGCCAAACTCTTTGAATCAGGTTCTATCTATCCTTGTTTTAGTTTCTTATTTATTCTTACTTATTTCTTTTTGTTCTTCTTATTCTTGTGTCTTTGTTTCTTTTTAGTATATTGTTCCTTGTGCTCTTCTTTTTTCCTTTTATCCGAAATTACATCAAAGTTGTTCTATTCATCTATTCTCTTTTAAGTTGTATTCGTTCTAAAAAAAAGGGAGGGTTTTGCTTATCTTCAATTGTTACCCAAAGTTGCATGAATCTATCTCAAATAAAAAATTGCAAGATTATGTTATCTTTAATTGTTATACATATTTTTTAGTGTTATTCCTAATAAAAAAAATTAAAAAGGAGAAAGAAAAAAAAGAGGAAGACATTTACTATCTTTTCATTTAGTTCAAATATTCCATTATCATCCTTAATTTGTTTCCTTCTTTCCTTCTATAATCATTTTCTGAATTAATTCCTCTTTCCTTATTTGTGCTTAATTATTATTTTCTTATTTCTTCTTTTGGACTTTCTAACATTCCCTAATTCATTGATTTTTGCTATCCTTACCTTCTTATTCAAATTTTCATTCCATTATTTCTTGTCTCTTGTTTTTCACCTAAATCTATCTTTCTTATTGACTTAGAATTCAAAGTAATTAAATTTGAATTGCTATTTGTTTTTTCTTGTTGAGATAATTGATCAGGTTATAATTTAAAGAGCTTGTAAGGGGAAGTCAAGTGGTAAAAGGTAAGAGTGGAAAGCCCAGCATTAAGAAAAGCCAAAACTGAGTGAAACACGAGTGAATATTGAGTAAAGAGTAATCACGCAAGGGGGCGTGTAAGAACAAAATAATTTGCTTTATTACTAGTTCTTTATTTGCATGATTAGTGGAGGAAAAAATGTTAACATTAACCTCAAGATTTTCATGAAAGCCATCCAAGATCAATTCCATACTCTTAATATGAGATTCGACAATCTGGAACCATTAAGCAAGTCAAATGCTTGTAGAAATCAACCACCAAATATAGAGGAAGAGCAGGAAGCCAATTTTGAAGAGGTTGGATTCATGAGAGGAAGTGGGGTTGTTCAAAGGTATGATAATAATTTGATTAGCATTAAAATGCAAATTCCATTTTTCAAAGAAAGAATGATCCAGAGCTATATTTGGCGTGGGAAAGAAAAGTAGAACATGTGTTGATTGTCATAACTATTTTGAGGAGAAAAAAGTCAAGTTGGCAGCAATTGAATTCACAAATTATGCTAGCATTTGGTGGGATCAATTTGTACTCAGCAGGCATGGGAATGGAGAGAGGCCTATTAAGTCATAGGAAAAGATGAAGGTAGTAATGCGCAAACATTTCATACATAACCATTATTATAGAGAGTTGTGCAGGAAGTTATGGGGTTTAATTCAAGGTTTAAGAAGTGTGGAGGAACACTACAAAGAGATGGAGATAGCCATGATTAAGGCTAACTTTGAAGAATATCGACAAGCTACTATGGCTAGATTCATTAATGGTTTAAATAAGGAGATTGCTAATGTGGTAGATTTGCAGCATTATATAGAGATGGAGGATTTATTGTATAAGGCGATCAAGGTTGAAAGGTAATTAAAGTCTAAGGGAACTTCCAAATCTAGTGTGACTTCTAACTTTTCATATAGGTCAATTTGGAAGGATATTAATACTACCTCAAAATCAAATTATGTTGCAAAAGCCAAAGATTTGTTTCTTTTTAACGTAAAATAGAAACTAAACCCTCCTCTAAATCACGTAAATTTAAGTGTTTCAAGTGTCAATGGTTTGGACATGTTGCTTCTCAATGTCTAAATAAAAGGACTATGATTGTTATGGATAATGGCGAGGTAGAGAGTATTAGCTCAAATGATGATGAAATGTCGTCATTGGAAGATTTTAATGATGTTGATATTGAAACACTTGTGAGTGGGAAATTGCTTATCACTAGGCGAACTCTTAATATTCAGTCTAAGGATGAAGGAGATGAAGCCCAACGTGAGCATATCTTTCGTACTGTGCCACGTGAATAGCAAGGTATGTAACATGATAATTGATAGTGGAATTGCACTAATGTTGCTAATACTTTATTGGTTAAAAAATTGAAGTTTGACAACTCTAAAGCATTCAAAACTAGTCAAGTTGCAATGGTTGAATGAGTGTGGAGAAGTTAAGGTGACAAAATAGGCTTTGGTAGTGTTTTCCATTGGGAGTTATAATGATGGGGTTCTTTGTGATGTAGAACCAATGCATGCTAGTCCTCTTCTTTTGGGACAACTATGGCAATTTAATTGAAAAGTTCAACATGATGGGTACAAAAACAACTAATCCTTTATTGTGAACAATCAAATGTGATCTTAACACTTCTCAAACCATGGGAAGCATACGAGGATCAAATCAAGATAGCAAAAGAGTATAAATTGAGAGAAAAACAAGTGAGTACTCAAGAAAAGAGTGATAGTGACAAAAAGAGGGAGAATGTGAAAAAAAAGTGAATAAAGCATAGTGGTGAGCAATGAGAGAAGAAAATCATATTGTGAGACTTAAAATAGAGAGAAAAATATGAGAGTTAATGCCTATGGTATTAAGGCTGAGGTTAAAAGTGTTATGTTAGTGAGGCAACAACTACTTGTACTTATGTACAAAGATATTTACCTTTCAACTAACGAACTTACTCCTTCTTTGCCTAGTATTGTTATGTCCTTATTACAGGAATTTGTTAATTTATTTTCTGAGGAGTTACCATAAGGATTACCGCCTTTAAGAGGAATTGAGCATCAAATTGATTTCATCATAAGATCAACAATTCCTAATAGCCCAGTTTATAGAGCTAATTTGGAGGAGACTAAAGAGATTCAAAAGCAAGTGGATGAGTTAGTGGAGAAAGGATTCATGAGGAAGAGTCTCAGTCCATGTTCAATTCCTGTAATTTTAGTACCAAAGAAAGATGGAATATGGCGCATTTGCATAGATTGTCGATCTATTAACAAAATTACGGTAAAGTATAGACATCTCATACCTAGATTAGATGATATGCTTGATGAGTTATATGGTTCTTGTTTGTTTTTAAAGATTGATTTAAAAAGTGGATACTATTAAATTTACATGAAAGGGGAGACGAATGGAAAACTGCTTTTAAAACAAAATATAGTTTATATGAGTAGTTAGTATTGTCTTTTGGTTTAACTAATGCACCAAGTAATTTTATGAGGTTAATGAACCATTTTTTGAAACATTTTATTGGAAAATTTGTTGTTATCTACTTTGATGACATTTTAGTGTATAGTAAGAACTTGGATGACCATGTCAAACATTTACATTATGTGCTTTGTGCTTTGAGAGAATATACGTTGTATGCTAACTTAAAGAAGTGCACATTTTGTATGAAAGCTGTTGTGTTTCTTGGTTTTGTTGTGAGTGCACATGGAGTTAGTGTAGATGAGGAAAAGGTCAAGGAAATTAAAGAGTGACTTATAACTAAGAATGCAAATGAGGTACGAAGTTTTCATGGTTGGTATACTCCTTTGCCTGTACCTAATTAACCTTGGATTGACATATCTATAGATTTTGTATAAGGTTTACCTAGATCTTAAAGTGGTGAGGGCAACATATTTATTGTTGTTGATAGATTTAGTAAGATGGCATATTTTATTGCATGTTCTAAAACCAACGATGTAACACATATTGCTGATTTGCTCTTTAAGAAGATAGTGTGTTTGCATTGTTTGCTTAAAACAATTGTGAGTGATAGGAATGTTAAATTCTTGAGTAATTTTTTACGCACTTTTTGGAATAAGTTAGGTACTAAACTATTATTTTCAACTATTGCACATCCTCAAACAGATGGACAAACTAAGGTGGTTAATAGGACACTTACTACCTTGTTACGTGCTACATTCAAAAGAATTTAAAATAATGGGCAACAAGTTTATCACATATGGAGTTTGCATATAATAGGGTTGTGCATTCTACTACATCTTATTCACTTTTTGAAATTGTGTATGGTTTTAATCATTTGACTTCTTCAGATGTTTTGCCTTTGCCTACTAATGAATATGCTAATTTAGATGGAAAGAAAATGGCGGAATTTGTTAGGGATTTACATGCTAAGATTCGTGCTAATATAGAGAAAAATAATGAGTAGTATGCAAGACAAGCTAATAAGAGGCGCATGAAAGTTACCTTTAAACTTGGAGATTAGGTTTAGGTTTACAAATGTAAAGAGAGGTTTGTTGCCCAAAGGAAATCAAAATTGCAACATAGAGATGGTGGACCTTTCCAATTGTTAGAGCGAATAAACAACAATGCCTAGAAGCTCGACTTACCAAGTTATTATGGCAATGTTAGTGTCACCTTTAATGTTGTTGAATTATCTTTATTTGAGGTAGGTGATTCGAGGACGAATCCTTTCGATGAGGGACGGAATGATGGATATCTGCTTGCATCAACAGTCACCGTTCCTTTACAAGACATTGGAGGTCCTATAACTAAGGATGTCAATCGGGTGGGTCAGGTCAAGTCATTTGGGTTCAGGTTTAATTAAGTCAACACTAATTTAGATTCAAGTTGAGTTCAGATCGAGTCATTTTAGGTTCGGATCATTTTGGATTGAAAGGCTTTCGAGTTCAGGTCGTGTTAATTTGGGTTCGGGTCAATTTCAGGTTAGGTAGAGTTTGTGTTAGGTCAAATTCAGGTCAGGTCAACGTGGATTGACCAGTCGGGTTAAATGAAGTTTCACATGGTAGAACATCATGTAGTTGTAAAATAAAAAAATCAACATTCTTTTTATAGAAATGAGTTTTGTTATATTTTTATATGTTATTTTATTTGACTTCATTTATATTTTTATATGAAGTTTGAAGGGATAAGATGAAAATAAAGAAAGAACAAAACATATGGAAGTGACAAGACCTTATTTAGGCTGTCTTGCATTCAATTATAAGTTTTACTTATTGTACAATTAACCTAGTGACTTAATTTTGATCATGCATTAAACATAATTGTTAAAAGTGGCATAAAGTTTCATAACATAGTCATTGAATCATTTTTATTATTCATATAGTCTAAAATTATTTTTTAA
>JAOXYD010034214.1:0-14005 GCA_028565735.1 Pinacopodium congolense | reverse complement strand
AACTAATTATAAATGCAAGCTCAGTAAAACTTGTCTACATCCAAACAAACTGAGGCATTAGAAATAGATTTAAAACAGGAGTCCAAGCAAGATTCATTTTAAAACAGTAAAAAGAGTCTTACACTGCTTGAAAGGAACAAGTTTTTATGGCCTTTGGTATAATACTACTAACAATATTCAGTTATATGGTTTTTCTAATAGTGATTGGACAGGTTCAATTAATGTTCAGAAAAGTACAACTAGTTATGTCTTCAACATTATATCTGGTGCTATTTCTTAGAGCTCAAGGAAATAGCCATCAACTGCATTATCATTTATAAAGTTGAATATAAGGCTATAACTTTAATAACATGTTAAGCAGTATTGATAAGTGTGCATTAGGATATGATTTATTAGGGCATGTTTAGTTTCATTTTCATTTTTTGTTTTCATTTTTTGTTTTTTAAAACAAAAAAATATGACATAAATCGAAAAAAAAAACAACACACTACTATAGTACAAAAATAAAAAAAAATATTACAGAAACTTAAAGAAACACACAAAATTAAATACAAACACAAATAAATCATAACTAAAAACCATAACCAACAACCCAATTAAACACGCCCTTAGTTGTTAAGTGTGTTGTTTTGGATGTTTAGAAGAGTAATGATGTATTTAGGAGTTAGATTTGTGTTCTTTTGATGTTATTGTTATTGTTTATGTGTTTTGAGTGTTTAGTGATGTTATTGGACAAGAAATTGATCTCGATCATGAAGGTGCTTAATGGAGTTCCATATGGAGTTGAACAAGGAACAAGCAAGGATAAAACATGAAGAATTCAAGTAAATTTGTAGGTCATGAACGTGACTCAAGTCATGATCGTAAGAAGAACTATTAAAGATAAGCAAGTCACGATTGTGACGTACTCTAGATGTAGCTTACATGGATCCTTTGGATTTTATGATAAGCTAAAAGGGTTTTTATCATATTTAAAGGTTGGAAATTCTAGGAGTCTCCACCAATCATTAAGGAACTTACCCAAGAAGGAAAAAAGTAGGTTTTGGTGGATTCCAAAAGGGGAAATCAAGATCACCCATCCATTTTCTTCAAGAGCAAGCCAAATTCCAGATTTTCTAGCACCTAGGAGTGAAGAGAAGAGTACCAAGCTTCACATAATTTCATTCTTTATTCTCTTTTATATCTTTTTGTATGGAAAACATGGTAGTTAGGGAACTCATTGATATTACGAATGGCTGAACTCTTTTGTATGAATTACTTGTTGAACAGTTTTGTTGAGCTCTTCTTTTTTATTCAATGAATAAATGTCTATAATGTTTATTGTGCTTATATCTTGTAATAGAATGGGAGATTGCATTAGGAAATTTGTATTGGGTTGTACAATGAGAGTTGACACCCAATAGACTTATAAACATTAGGTTTTCAAGTATTTAAAGAGAGATATTAACTACTTGATTAATTACCTATAGGATTATTTCATAACTATTTGGATATTTAGGAAAGGTTTTATAGCTTGAGAGTTTTCAAATTATTTCCTAACTTATTCAACTAGGGAAATTCAGCTACACCTTGAGAGAGAGTGGCTAAATAATTAGGAAATTTTGGATCAAACATTATTGAATCAATAAGGTAATAGGGATACAAAATAGGGATATAAGTTATTCCTAATTTATTAATCTTGATTTGACAAGTCCCTACACTTTTTTTCATTAAATTTTTAGGTTGTTCTATTTTAAATTCCTTTCAATTTTTTCTATTTGATTGTGTGCCTTAAAAATAGTATAGCTTAAAATTATTAAGTGACTAATCTTAATCCTTGTGGGACAATATTTGTTATACTATAATCTTATCACTCATTCACTTGTGGTATAGTGTAAAGCAAGTTAGCAAAGTGATTAACAAGTATGGCTTCGCAGAATTCTAGAAGATACTAAGCATACGCAAGAAAAAGAAAAAAAAACCTTTTCTGTGATAATCAATCCATCATTGCAATGACGAAAAATCCTATGTACCATACTCGTACTCGACATATAAAAATTCTTCATCATTTTATGAGAGAATTAGTTGCACAAGGAAGTATCAAGATCGAACATTGCAGTGCAAATGAACAATTAGCATACATGTTTACAATACTAGTTTCATCAATTAAGTTTAAAGTGTTTAAGAAAATGTTAGGAGTTATAAATTTCTACGATAAGGGGGAGTGCTAGAATTAGTATAAAAATTCAAATATGTGATTTTTATCTTAGTCTCTACTTAGTCAATGTTCTGTTGCTTTCCTTCCTATTTTCATGTTTTAGTTATTTGAGATTGATTAGAAAGATTGTTGGTCATGTTTTAGTGGGTTTGGTAATTGGATGGTGGTGCAAAATTTTTAGGGAGATAGTTGTTGTTTATGCTATATCTAAAGACATAATTTATTGAATAAAGTTATCAATGTTTACAACCATATCTTATTGCCCATTATATGTTTCATAAAAGTCTGCTTTGAGGTATGTTTATTTTAACTCATCTGATTTTTGTTCATCACTCACTTTGTAACAATTGTTGAGTGAATCTTGTCGTCTTATCGATCAGATATTTATTTAGAAGAAAAAGGGTGGAGGCCTCACTTGTGTAATGGAAGCTAATAATCATATGGTGAATTGTATTGCACCTCATCCTCATTGCTAGAAAAATATTTATGAGGGACATAAAGATATGGAATCCAACTCTACCAATGAATCGAAGGTTAGGGGATGAATGTTTCATGTCCCTTCACCATAAGATTCCTTATAGGTACATTTTTTAGACTATGTTTCTAATTCGACTATCTGTTTTTTACGTGTTATTTATGTGTTTAAAGCTTAGTTGGTATGATATTTTCCATTCTTGTCATTGTTTTTATGTGTTTAGTTTTTTCTTAATTGTCGTTTAGTAATTAAAGGCAAGATTTAGAGCTTATTTGAGGAATACGTTGATGCACTTTGATGTTTAGATGAACAGGTAACAAGTGAAATTCAAAAAAGAACCAGTTTTGGCATAGGTGACGTCAGTGATGCATTAGGTACACTTATAAAGTTTAGATTTTTATAATATTTTATATACTATAATAACATCATGTGAGGAACATGTACATCAAATTTCATGACCATTAGAGGTGTGAAGAAGAAGTTATAGCAACAAAACTAAGGAGAATCGAAAGTTTAAAAAGCTGGAACCTTTCTATTACACGATCAAGCTAATGTCACAATTCTTTTACTTACAAAGGAGGAGAAAAACCCAACGTTGATCTAGTTACAAAATAAATAGTTGTTTCTACTACTATTGTTGATGTTACTTATTCATCAAACATTATAGTAGAAAATTATGGGGACTCGAGGGCAATTTCTTATGGAAAAGAACCAATGGTCTTGTCATTGGATCATAAACCAAACAAACAAGAAAAATGTACAACAATAGAAGTCAATGAAGGAAAAGTTATACAATAGAATGGATATTGTGTCTTAGGTGTCCATCACATGATATGCTTGTCATATCAAGATGAATTAGTGAAAGTAAATAAGAAACTCGACGTTTAAAAAAAACTAGATAAATATTCTCTCTCTTTAATTATTTTTTATTTTTTGGAAAAATTAAAGGAATGTGTTAACAAAACTGTCAATGTACAAGGTAGCCTTGTCTAAGCTAAACTACAAGCTGGAGAAAAGCTAGCAACAAGAAATAGATGAAAACACAAGTGTACAAGCTGATAAGGAAAACTTTGCGCTTAATAAAATGATACCAATTGAAGTGAATTAATGTAAAAATTGACCAACCACAACCAAAGGCATACTATACTAGAGTTAAGCAGTAAATAATTATAAATATGCCTATATAATATCCATAATCTAACAACCTAAAGGGAAAACTTCATTGTAAAGTGGTTTTAAATTTATTAAACAAAGGTATAAGAAAATTTCAGTCAATGAGTTTCCATTTGGTTTTGAGTGGATCAATACAACAGTCCTACAAGTAATGGGAAATTACATGCATTCTTATGGTGAAGAGGTAATGGGAAAGAGGATCCTCTTATCTTAAACATCTTTTATTCTTAATGATAGGGGATGCCTAATCATTAACAAAAGTGAAATAAGAGATTGTTTAAAGACATTGTTTAATTCAATAGATAAAAAGGTCAAGAAAGCCGAAGACATTAAGCCTATTTAGTAGGGATGACCATTCAATCAAACCATAGGCCTTAAGGAAGTCAATTTTAATTGTATAATCTTTAAAGGAGTGTTTCGTATTGTAATTCCTAAAAAACTTTTGAGTAAGCATAATATTTCTACAATTATTCTTCCTTTCATAAATTTTCATTGTGATGGATTAATAAGAGGCTTAATGAATTTTTTAAGCTTATCAGCTACAAACTTATAATTTATCTTATAGACAGTATTACAATAACGTATAGGCTTAAAATCCTTTAGAGATGAGGGGCATCAAACTTTAGGTATATGGGTGAAAAAGATTTTATTTAGTTTTTTCAAACTTCTTCCATTTTGGAAGAATTGTTAGATAGGCTTAATGACAATGTTCTTAGTTATTAGCTACATTATCTGAAAGAAATATACATTGAAACCATCCAAACCTAGAGCCTTGTTTGTTTGAGTGCAAATAAGGCTTCCTTAACGTTTACTTCACTGAAAGGTTTTACTAGGTACTCCATAGAATATTTAAAAAATAATAGAATCAATGAAAGATTGTGGGTTTTAGATAAAAGACATACTATCATTAGAAGTACAATAAAGAGATATTCATAAATTGACAACTTTATAAGACAAATTAGCTTGTTAAGTTGCTGTTAATCCATCCTCTATAACTAATGATACAATTCTGTCAAAATCTTTTTAGATAGCACCTTGTTGTGGAAGTATTTGTACTTCTATCACCACTCTGGAGCCATTGAATTCTAGACCTTTACTTTAATAATGAAGAATGTATCTCTAGTGCTTGGTTGTAGTTATGTAAAGCTAACTTTTCAATATAAAGCAAATACTCATTTTAGGGATCTATGTTTAAGATTCCTATACCTTTGCGAGCTCTTCTCTTACCTTTATTAGAGATTGTTGAGTTTTCCCTACCATTAAAACATTCAGTAACTTTAGTTCCTCTCTAGTTCTCTACAGCTTATTACTGCATATGTACATTTTTTTACCTTAAAAATTATGATTAAGACCCTTCACTACTACCTAACCAAAGCCTTTAAATTTAGTCAAAAATTATTAAAGATGAAATGATAGTATTTGCTCTGACAATGCAGGATATTCTGAACTACAATTGGATTATGGTTAGAAAATAATTGGCTAAGGCTATAAGCCTTACTTTTTGGAAAGCTTTACATTAATTATGCATTAATATAAGGCATAGTCTAATTTCTTTCTTAATAACCATCTTTCTTCTTATTTATTAGTCCATGTGAAGAAACTGCCCTCCATTTTCAAGTTCCATTACCTTTATATATACAATATTGTTTATAAAACCTTCTAAACAAATTTTTTGACATAAATCACCCTTTACCTTAGAATGAAACATAATGCTTTTTAAAATTCTCTAAGAATAATCCAAGGAGAGTTCATCATGGCTCCCAAGTTTCTTAGAGAATTCCGTAACAATACTTGATAGGGTTGTGATGTATAGTATTTTAGGATATTATTTAGTATGTATTTACCCTTATTTTGATGTATTTTTATCCAAATGATATACATAATTATTTATTTTGTAGGTCCATTCAAAATTAGAAGATTTATGTTAAAAAGATCAAGTGTGGAGTTTTTTATAAAAACAAAGTTTTTCATTAATGGCACCATTGTTTTCATATCAAAACCATCATTATAGTCTTCTAAAGAGAACAATGTAACCTTATAACAAATTTGTTGATGTTAGAGCCTGCCGTCATTGAAAATCAATGTTCAAAACCATAGATTAAAGTAAGCGAATAATGGAGCCATTGATCCCTAATACCGAGGGCCATTGAAGTCTCTAGAAGTGTGAACTACAAAGGAATCAAGAGATTTTTTAGACAATTCAGCCTCTAATTGATTTTAATCCCACTTGAGATGTATATATATATATATATCATCTTTAGAGACCTAACAATAGACTTTTAAGCAAATTTTAGTCAATTTTCAATATAGTTTATTATTATTTTCCCTCTAACTTTATGTTTTGAGTTTTTTTTAGTTTTCAATTCGTTATATTACAGATTTAAGATACTTTTAAGGATTCAAAGAGATGGAAGGGCATGATTCAGTGTTAGAAATCAATTAGAGATGCATCTGGTATTTTCTAATCTCATTATTTTATGTTTTTTATTTTTATTTTTATTTTAATCAATAGACATGTTTTTTATATTTCATATTTTTTCTTGTTTATTAACAAGTGCAATTAAATTTTCTAATAACTAAGGCTAGGTTAGTAGATTTTTTTATTGAAAGCATATATAAAAATGTCATGAAAACTAGTATATTTGCACCTTTCATCCAAATATGTAGATAAATAAGCTAATCAATGATGTGGGTGTGAGTAATGTCCATTAAATTTGAATCATAGGCTATAACCAATCTACCATAATAAAGAAATTTATGGTTGATTATGATTTGCCAATGATCCTTAAGAAAAATGACTTTCTTACATTTGCTCTCTAGTAATTTTGTTTCTAACAAGACAATTAGGCATGGCTTAGTGGAGATGAGGAAATGTTGCAAAATCAACTACTTTGCGGTGCTATTTCACCCTCTCACATTCCAAGATAATGTTGACATAATTTGTGGGAAGAATTGGCTTTCTTCTTCCTTTTGGACTTTCTTGTTAACACTTCCCCAAATTATGAAGGGTCAAATATCTGTCGCTTAATCTACCTCTAATGGAGGATCTTCTATATATGCTTATGAGGGTACAAGACAAGGTTTTGAGGACCTTATGACTAAGGTTTCATCTATTTGGAGATTATGTTATGAAATAGTACAAGATTAATTGCTACTAACTTGACTAATAAAATCCTTGCTAAAAGATTCATTATTTACCTCTACTGCTTTCTCTAGCTCTTGCATATATTGATCATGAATAGATTTTGAGTATTTCTCCTTTGGTATGCTTAATATAGTATCATCATTTTTCCCTTCCTTTGGATTGTTTTACATATTATCTTCCTTTTTCCCTAAGTGAGTTTCTTATATTGCAATGCTACTGTCACTCCCATTTATAGGAATTGACTTTCCCTTTTAAATTGATATTAGCTCATCATATCTTCTTGTTTGAAACATCTTGCCTATGGGTTTCTATGCTAAACCTTCCTCTAGCTTCCAAAAGTATGTAATAGCAACATTATCCTTAAACAGCTCATCATTCTCTTCTAGCCTGACCAATGGAATTAAATTAAGAATATATTGTTAAATGTCCATAAATACAAAAATTCTTGAAAGATTTATTCTTTTCATGCTTGAAGTAAACTTATCCACATATAAGGGCTTGCCTATATAGCTAGCTAGGTGGTTGAGACCCTTTGTGATCTAATATTCCAAAGGAATATTTTGAAAATTAATCCATTAAAGAACTTGCTTCTACTGAATCCTACATAGATGAAATACCAAGTTTCCATTTTTAAATTCAAATAAGTTTATTATTAATACGCAATGCCATGATTCAAGGATTTTAATGCTTTAGCAATAAACTTGAAAAGAAGTAGATTCTCCTTGTTGATAAGAAATTTGTTCAATCCAACCTTCTTCTAATAAACTTTTGCCCATCTATTTATTACAAGATAAGAAAGACTTTTGCCTATAAAGAAGCCAACAATTCCATTTGTTTACTCCCTCCCTTAAAACTTAAATTAAAGGGGTAACTAGTTTGTTGCCATTAGATATGGAGAGAGGGCAGTATCTTAACTTGGAGGCTAGGGATTGATCCCTTAGGATTTGACTCCATGATTTCCTAATTGGAGGTGTTTGGGCTGTAACTTGTTCCCAGTGATTCAATGTCTCCTCGAACAAGAGGTTACCCATTGAAGAGTGATTACTATTAATCCTTATGTGGCACCTAAGAGAAGAAAGAATGAATTAGATTCTTTATAATTTTCTAAGTTAGTGAATCCTAAACTATTATGTGGAAGCTAAACAATTTAATTTATCAAATTAATAATTGAATTATAACAACAAGACAATCAATATATAAAGTTTAAATAATTCAAGATATGATGGAAATAATATTATACAAAAATATACATATATAATATGAATTTAATTTAAATAATTTGAAAATAAAAAAGATAAGGAAGAATGATGCAAATCTATTTCATAGTGGTTTAATGACAACCTCTTCACCTATGTCCATACTCCAATATCTCATTGGGTATCCTACTATCTTCAAGAACAAGTACAATCTCTATTTTCACATGGGTATAAGGTAACCTTTACAACAATTCCCTTTTGCAATGGGCTTACGATAACCCTTTACAAATTTTACTTTAAATATCACCACCCTCTAAAATATACTTCTAAAAAAGCATCCCAATTAACCAATCCAAATTTTTAGGAGCTCGCAAACCACATAGAAATATATGTATAAAGAAGCTCACACAATTTCAAGACAAACTTCACCAAAACTCAACTAAAACACACAGAATAACACACTTTATACTTTAACTCACTTGTATAATTTTTCTTCAACTCTTGGATGCATAAAATCTCATGTAAGGCACCTATTTATAGTAAATTTTTGGCATATTATCCATTCAAGCTCCAATGCATTTACTTCATTTTTTGTTGATTTTTGAATGTTAAAATATGATTCTCTCCATGATTGGTTGATCTATACCACATACCAACTGACCTATCACTGGTCAATCAATATACCATATTAGACAACTAGTCTCCTTCCAAACTGGTTCTTCATACCCCAAAACACATGTAAATTAGTCCAAATTAATTCCTAAAACATTCATATGCATCTAAATCATTCCCAAATAATTCTCATCATCCCATAATGTTTTCCTAACACACATTCAAATAATTTATAACATTCAGAAACGAAAGTGATCCTTTCTTGTGGCGTCATTTAATTTACGATAATCGATGCACATACGCCAACCAGTAACCTTCCTTATGGCAATTAATTCTTCTTGCTTATTCTTTATCATAGTAGTCCCCCTTTCTTTGATACTAATTAAACTAGACTAACCCATGTAGAGTCAAAAATGGGATAAATAATAATAGCATCAAGGAGCTTGACTACTTCATTTTTCACTACTTCCTTCATATGGATTCAGTCTATGTAGAGGTTGGACCAAAGGTTTACTTCCTTCTTCAATATATATGCAATGAGTACAAATTGAAGGACTTAGTCCTTTAATATCTGCTAAGGTTTATCCTATAGCATTTTGATGCTCTCGAAGAACTCGCAACAATCTCTCCTCCATCGTATCTCTTAATGATGATGAAATGATAACAGAAAATTTAGATGGAGGCCTAAAAAATGCATACTTCAAATTTGAATGGAGAGGCTTTAATTCAAGAGTTGGAGGCTCCTTAATTGATGGCCTTAGAAGGGATTAGATTGGCCTATCCAAAGGCTCAAACCTTCTAGATTATATCTTGTTAGAAGACTCCTTTTCCAACTTCTAATTCCTTTAATGCTTCCTTGACTTCCTCTCCTTCATCTTCTTCAGCATGGGAATGGATCAAAGCCTTTTGCAATGAATTGGAATAAAGATATTGAAATGGGTCAATTGGAGTATAATGAACTCTAATGAAGTTACATGAATCTAGGGTGGAAGGATGCTTCATTGCTTGAAAAACATTGAACTCAATCTCTTCATCTTGAAGTTTGAGAATAAGCTTTCCACCATGTACATCAATCAATGCCTTGACAGTAGCCCTAAATGGTCATCCTAAGATGATAAGCACTATAATATCCTCTTCCATATCCAAGACAAGGAAATCAATAGGGAATATGAATTTATCAACTTTAACCAAAATATCTTCGAAGACACCTTTTAAATAGGTTACCGATCTGTCAACCAATTGTAATGAGATTCTAATAGGTTTGGGCTCTTCTAATCCTAATTTCTTGAAGATTGATAAGGGCATTAAATTAATGCTTACTCCAAGCTCCATCAAAGCCCTATCAATTTGTAAACTACCAATTATATAAGGAATGGTAAAGCTACTAGGGTCCTTGAGCTTTGGAGGTAAGTTCTTTAACATGATAGCAGAAGACTCTTTATTAAGCTTCATAGTCTCATACTCCTTTAATCTTCTCTTCTTGGATAAGATTTCCTTCAAAAATTTCACATAAGAAGGCATTTGGACAATTGCCTTAGCAAATGGGATATTGATATGCAACTTCTTAAACATTTCTATAAATTTCTCAAATTTCTTTTCTAAGTGCATATTCTTCAATCTTTGAGGATATCGAATCCTAGATTTGTAAGGTTGTACATTTGGATCAACAAATAACCTTGGTGGCTTATCTGAACTTGTACCCTCATCTTCCTTTTCTTTCTTCTTCTCTTCTTCCTTAACTCTCTCTCTCTTCTATCATGTCTTTCTTTTTTTCTATCTTCTTCACTCTCCACCATCACTTGCTTTCCTTTCGCTTCTTCCTTCTTCCTTTCATTCTCAACCTCCTTTCCACTTCTTAAGGTAATTGTCTTGGCATACTCTCTAAGACTGGCTTCAGTTGTGCTAGGAAGCTTTTCGAGTAGCCTTTCTTATAAGAGTTGAGCAATCTATCCAACTTGAGTCTCTAAATTTTTAATTGACACTTCATGATTTTGCATTCTAGACTCATTAGATTGGATATCCTTAAGAACTGTTTCTTCAAAGTTAGGTACTTCTCTTGGAGGTTGGTTAGCTCCAAAGCCAGGTGGAGGTTTGTTCATTCTTTGAGGATTAACTTGAATTAGTTGAAATGGTTGTAGGTAGTTTTGACTATTACTCCATGAAAAATTAGGATGGTTCCTCTAGCCAAGATTATAAGTGTTTGAAAAAGGATTTCCTTTTTGCCTATTAAAATTGCTAACAAATTGAACTTGGTCCGGTTTTCGGGCAAAAATACTTTTTTCCTAACACTTTAATGATGAATGGGAGGTACTTCCACAACTTTTACATTCTAGCTTATAAGAACTACTATAAGCACCAGTTATCAAACTATCAAGCTTCTTGTTCAGTACTTTCAATTGAACTGCAAGAGCTACTGTGTCTTTGATTGCATAAATACCATGTGGTTTCTTTGGATGGCATTCTGAATTGTACTAAAAAATATTTGTAGCCATATCCTCAATCACATTGTAGGCTTCGATCGTAGTCTTGTGCATCAGATTGCCTCCAGCTTAGCATCAATGATGCTACAAGTCGAAGCTGTCAATCCAATGTAAAAGATATTGACTTGCTACCACGTATTAAATACATGACTTGGACACTTTGTAAGCATCTTTTTAAACTGTTCCCATGCCTTGTATAGACTTTCATTTTCGTATTTCATGAACAAACTGGTCTCAGTTTTCATTTTTTCTATCTTAGTAAGTGGGAAAAATTTAGCAAGTAACAACCTCATTAATTCGTCCCATATAGTAATAGAACCAGGTTGAATTGTTGACAACCTGGCTTTTTCCTTATCCCTAACAGATAAAGGGAAAATTCTAAGCCTAATTGTATCATCAGAGACCCCATTACTCTTAAAAAGATCACAAATATGAAGAAAGTTTTTCAAATGTTCATTAGGATCTTCTAAAGCTGAACCTCCAAATTGTGAGGACCTAACCATTGAGATGATACTATATGGGATTTCAAAGTTATTTGCATTAACTCTAGGCCGCACAATGCTAGCCACAGGTCTACCTCTATTCCCTAAAGCTAGGTCCATCATGGTTGGTTCCCTATTTTCTACTTGAGGTCCCACAACTACACGTTCCTCAGGGTCCATTTCTACATGTTCTGTGTCACTCGATATTCCCATTTCTAAAAGATCAGACATGGTTATGCGAGTTTCTTTTTTTTTTCTCAATGTGTGATCAAGTTTTGGATCGAAGCCTACTGGCTCGAGATTGCGTCCCTAAGTATGTATAAAATTTTAATTAAAATACTAAATAAAGACAAATCAACAAACAGAACAAATAAACTAAGCAATAAGCAATAAAAGCACACCAAGTAAAATAAATGCATAAAATTATAAAAACAAAATTTTACAAGTCCTAAAGTAATTGACACTAATTTTCCTAATATTAAATCCCTAGCAACAGTTCCAAAAACTTGTTGTGTTAATTAGGTGACTTAAAAAACTTTGAATAATTTTGAAACGATTTTACTTTGTAAACCAACGGAAATAAGGCAAGTGCACCAATGACAAAAGTAAGATAATGGAGTAAATTTAAGACCCTGAGTGTCAATCTCACGGAGAAAAAGTTGACTTAATTACTAGGTTGATGAGATTATAATTATTTAGGGAAATCCAAATAATTTGATTAAAAACCTTAAAATTGCTAAACTAGTCTAACTTGGCTTAAACACTTCAAAAATGATTTTTAATTGCTTATGAAAAATTCTAAAAATTTCTAAATGTGTATGTAAGGAAAGATATTAAAAGGGGGGTGAATTAGTGTATAAAAAATTCTTTCACAAAATAATAATAAATGCGGAAGCTTAAATAAATTTACTTAAAACAAACAATCAAATAATATAGATACAAAAATAAAGGTAAAGAAAGAGGAGAAAATACACCATGATTTATCCTGATTCGAAGCTATCCATTTGCTCCTATTGAGCTTTCGTTCTTATAATAACTTGAAGATAACAATGCCATAAATATAATCCCTTTTCACAGGTTAAAGGAGAACCTTTTACTCTTTTTTCCTAGGCTCAAGAATAACCTCTCAATTACTCGATACAATTGGAAAATACTTCACTTGATTTCACTTGATAATCACAAGAGGCTCAATCGATAAATACACAAAAATATTCAAGAACCTCACACAAAAATAACTAAACTCACTTGATAAAAATTACTTGTAAAAATATCTCTTTAAACTTTCAACAAATACACCATATATAACTTAAAAACTTCTCTGTATATCAATTGTGTAAACAACATCTCAATACACTATATTTATACTAACAATTTTCATGTGTCCGTTGGAAAAAGGTAATATTACCGTTTGTCCAACGGGGAAAATTCATTAAAACATCTAATCGTTGTATAACTTTATAAACTATTGTATAATTTATATCCCTTGAATCATTATTAGAATATGATTTAGAGCTTCAACAACCCTTGGTATCAGGGATCATCATTCCTGTTCATTACCCATGTTATTCTCCTAATAAAAATAATGGAAATCAATGATGATCCACTCGAACATCAATGGCATTATTAATAGGTCGTGTTATTTTCCTATGGTGACATTATTGGTGGTTGAAAGGAGATAACAATGGAATAATTAATGACATACATTATTTTTCTAGAAAATGCACAACACTTGATACCACAAATCACCTTTTCTTGGCATGAAACTACAAAATAAATAACAACACACATAAATTAGACAATATAACACTAAAATAGGGGTAAATGCATAATAAATCATACTATAAAATCCTATAATTTATACCTCTATCTAGCTGCTAATAAAGTGGCATTAATTAAGAGAGTCTAGAGAATTCTTAATGAAAAAGAGTCCCTCTAAATCTTATGGCTACATACACACCACCTGAAGAATAAAAGTTTTTGCACCACAATTGCTTTAATGAAGGGATTGCCAAGTTGATTATCCAAACTAATATGAGATGTTCAAAGCATATTGCTAATAACATGGTCACAAATAAAATCATAGTCAATATTAATGTGTTTAGTATGTTTATGAAAAACTAGATTAGTAGTAATGTGTAAGGCATCTTGATTATCACACAAAATAGACATAGGAGACAATAAAGAGACCTTCAAAACTGTAAATAAGGAGTAGAACCCCAATGGTTCATTAGAAGCATTGGCCATG
>JAOXYD010034195.1:0-14006 GCA_028565735.1 Pinacopodium congolense | reverse complement strand
TCAATCATCGTGGGATCGATACCGTTCTTTACTACAAGTACGACCCGTATACTTGCGGTTTTGAGCGTAAAACTTGCGGTTGTTTGTTTTGCTAATTGAATTAATATATTATTCTATCAACACTTGAAAGATTCTATACTACTATAAAAGCTTTAAACCAATCCCTTTATGCAAATGCCATAAACAAACTCAAGAAATCTAAAATTCTTAAGAAAAAACCTAAAGGCAAATGATCATGCAAAATTTGAGTCCTTTAAGCATTAATAAGATCAAGTAGTACTTGCAATTAAAATTACACCTCTAAACCTATTAAATCTTCAACTTATTTATCTTCAACTTTTGTACTTGATCTTCCCTATTGATACTTGCTCCATTTTCCTTTTTCCTTCATGATCTAACTTCCTCTTTAGGCTTTGACACATGAAAACTTAATCATCTTTCTTTTACTTATCTTTTCAATCTAGAAAACTAAATCATTAATAAGAAATATATTTTTTATTATTAAAACTAATGATTGGAACCTCCCTGAATTCAACAATTATCCCTTTTTTGATGATGAAAAAAATGTGATATTAAAGACACATAAACTGCAACACACACATATTTGAAGCAAACTATAATGTTCATGAATTGATTAAGTACTGCCATTAAAGCCCTTTTATCTATCATTCTTATCACTCTGCTTAATATCACCAAATATCCTCTCCCTTTCTGACATTATAAAAAATAAATGAAAAGATACCAATTGATAATCAAGTTTATGCCAAAAATTAAACTTGATACCAATGTTTATGAAAACATTTGTTATTAAAAAATTTTACAAAATGTCATTTATTATGAAATAATTAGAAGTTATCAAAAATAAAAAGATAAAAATTCTTATAAAAAATATCAAGATATGTCAATTGTAAAAAAAAACAACATAATTATAATTTTGAAAAAAAAAACTTCATCAATCATTTTCAAAAACTCTCATAACCATGCAAATTTTTTACAAAATTACCCTTCTCTCTTCATATCATTAAGATAAAGAATCATATCAAATCGTAAGCTCAAAAACCAATATAAATGACATTCCCCTTAATTCATGCATTAAAAACAAATTTCGATCTCCCTAAATGTAAGCATCAATGCATTATGGGTCAACCAAGCATCGATATGGATAAAAACATAAAATGCATCACAAAGCACATATTATGCATCTTTATGGTTTAAAAGCACACATTATGCATATTTAGCAATAAAAATATTAACTTACATTATGCATGTTATGCATAAATGATTGATAAGGATGCCTTTTAGGGTATTTGCATATATGTTTCAATATGATTTCATCCTTATTTTAATGTTTAAATGCTTAATTTGTATTCATTTTAAGTTTATATACAGGTCTAACCTTAGGACATAACTATTAGTTGAAACGACTAAGTTTAGAGAAGAATTAGAGCAAAATGGAGAAAAGGAGTTGCTAGTTGTGACCTAAATGACGGTTTCTACAAAAGTTTCATCTCATTTCTCTAGCTTTATCATCAATGGTTCATTCAAGGGCCGTTTGAGTTAATTCAAATATCGTTTATCATATGGGAAACGAAAAAAATGGTAAATCACACTTTTAAATGAAAAAAAATTTTGACCTTAAATTAAGCATATTTAAAGATTAAAGGGGCCACATTCAGCATTTATTTCATTCTATTTTTGGTACCTTTCTATTTTCTTCCTTTTCCCATTGTTTTTGGTATTTTTATGATTTCCCTTGAGTTTTAATTGCAGATTAGTGATAGATAACATAGCTAGAGCTTTACATATTCTATTTCCAGTTTGTTCTTGCTTTCCATCTATATTATTCATGTTTTTCCTAGTAATTATTACATTTGGGATGAGTTTTTATGCTTTTTCATTGTGAGATGTTTGAATATTGTAAATAGATTACTTTATTTACAATTTTAAAAAATTTCGTTTTGTATTTTCTGTATGTTTTCTTTCCTTTATAGTTTGTTTTAGTTTATTTCCATGTGTTAGGCTAGGTTTCTATTGGGTAAGAAGATATTAAAGGGATGATGGGTTTATGATTATGAAATATGAATTGATTTTCCTTAGGCATTGTGTTTTAGGTTAATATTGAATTGGAAATTTAATTAAATGCCATGAATTAGGAATTATTTCGTAGGTTTGGCCATCCTATTAGATCTTTCTAGTTTAATTGCAAGGTATAGGCTTTTGATACGTAATTATCATTAGCAAATACCATAAGTGGCAATAGATTAATTGATTTTGTATGTGAAACTTAATCAACTTAGACTTGGATTTTAGTTCTTTAGGTTACATAATCCGAGCTTGTAAGATCATGACATAAGTTAGTTATTCCCTAGTTTTTAATGTTGCTACACCTTTGAATCTACAGGTCATACCCTAGGTTATCACATGGTTAGGGATAAGTTTTCTATCATATATGATTTATTTAAAATTGGAGGAATGAGGATGAAGGTCATACCTAAGTTTCTAAACTAAAATCTTAGGCAAAACATAACCTATATGTTTCGATGATCAATTATAATTCCTGAATCTTAAAAATATCTTCTACCCGGCTTTCTTTCATTGTTATCTGTTTGTTTCTATTTTACCTTCTTGTTCCTTTAGTTGTTTCCTTTCTTGTTATTTTGCACTCTTGTTTATTTGCATTAGTTTCTTAGTTACTTTTTTGTTTGTTTAACTTTCACAATCAGGGTATTTTTATTTCTTTTATTTTTCTTAGTTACTTTTTTTTTCTTTTTTGACATATTATCTAGCTTTTTGACGTGAAATTGAACATTTTGTGAACATCCCTGATTACTGGACTACATCACAATTGCAAATGGCTACTAGCTCCACCATGAACTTTAACGATTTTATTGGTTTGAAGCATGCAGATTGAAAATTTTGCTCACTTTATTCAATCACACATAAACATTTTTTTTTTCAAAGAATTATAACCTAATCCAAATTCACATGACAAATCCTATGCAACGTCATTAGAAACTTCATATCATACACCAAGATCACTTAAAGCACATTTAAATCATGAAAAATAAAAAGGAAATAGAAAAAAAGTTTGGAATTACAAATCATTGAAAAGTTGATCATTGCTCAACTACATCAAAAAATCAATTAAATTAATATAATATAATTACCAATCCACTAATGATCAAAATAAAGTAATCACCATTGGACTTATAATAAATCAAATGCATGAATAAATGATAGAGCATGTTCTTCTTCTCCCCCAAACTTAATCCAAATTGTCTTAAATTTAGAGGATGAAAGAAAATGAAGCACATGAAGTAGCAAAAGGAAAAGAGAGCATTACTCCCTTGAGTATTTGGACCCAATATATAGGTATGAATTGAGTGGCATGTAATCCATCACATGAGATTGGGAACTTATAGAAAGCAATGATTAAACCTTGCTTATCTATTACCTGAAGAAAAATTCAATAACAAAAAATAACAAAAACTTAAAGACTAAACTCTACAAAATATGAAAATGTTAGGTTGCTCCCAATAAGTGCTTATTTAACATCTTTAGCTCAACGACCTTAATAAAGTCTTTAGCCTTATCCTGATTATGAAGGTTGTATTCTTCAATCTCTTGGATATTAAAGTCTCCACCTAGGTATAGCTTAAGTCTATGTTTATTAACCTTAAATGTTCCATTTTATGGATTCTAAATTTTTACAACACCATAAGGAAAACTTAAGCCAAGATTTGGTTCTACCCCTCAAGGTAAATGAAAAGAGTCTTAACTTCAAAACTACCTCAGAAATGTTATTCAACTTAAATGTGTCGTATATTTATACAAAATTGGCTATATAGGCATTAGTATCCTCATTTGGTAGCCTATCAAACTATACATAATTTTGCAACATCTAAATCATTTGGGGTTTTATCTTGAAGTTCATAGTGTCCACCCTTAGCCTATGAATACTAAATTTTGTGGCTTTCAAAGAGGATCTTAATAAATCCTTTATAGTAAATTGGGCTTTTAGTCCATAATCTCTATCATGTTTTCTATTTTTGTCCCCTAAACCTCAAGTTTGGCACTGTTCTCAATTTTCTTCTTACTAAAAGCTTTTCTCAATGTTCGTTCCACTTTAGGATATGGTTCACACAAATCCATAGGATGATTCCTAGTCATGCAAAGAAGTGTCTTACTTAAAAAGTTAAAAAAACAAATGAGAGATCAAGAGAAGGAAAGCTTTTAAATAAACAAAAATTGTAGAAAGATAAATAAATAGAAAATGATAGGTATAGAACGTAAAACAAATAAGACAAAATTAAAAACAATGATGGCCAGTCTAACAACGATTAGAAACTCCTAATACTATATGTAAACCCTTATAACAGTTGATGTTACATATGTGTGATGTGCCTAAGTTTTAAATATTGATAAATTAAGAATCCCGAATAACAATACCAAAATATACAATAACGCAAATGCACTTACTACAATTAATAATTTTGAGCCCAGGTTATCAATCCATGAGGACTGTAACTATTGGTTAATTCCTATCCCTATTTTCTAACCTACTCAAAAGATGATTGATTTATAAACTAAATAAAATAAAATAGAAGCAAATACAAAGATAATTTCACAAGAATTGACAAGTACTATTGAAGTTAGGATCCAGTCATTAACCGTCCTAAGATGTGCTTGTACTTATTAATTAACCTTGGTATAATGGATTCTCCAAATTATCTTAGACTGTAGGTTCCTTAAGTTAAATAACATGCTCACGATCAAGTCTTATAACTCCTATTCTATTTAGAAAATCAAGTGTTTTGCCACTTTATATCGATTTAATACAATATTATAATCTGTTTATTTTAATTAAACTCATTTAGATTTGTACATCTTATATAATATTTTGGTATAGTGCTCTATACAAAATGCATTACCTATGATATGATCCATTCATACATTTGATTTGGTCCATTTAGACTGGTGATATCATATAATTGGAATTCAAGTGCATAGTCACAATCATTTAAAATCCAATCTCGTTGATTCTATAAGTAATTGGAAAAAAATGTGTAAATTCACATTAGATCGAAGAAGTAATGTAATACTACATCTTAAGGTTACTAGTAATCCAAATACTAAAGGAAATTTAGCTCTAAAAAATTAAAAAAGGAAACGACAAAGATCATAAAAAAGAAAAAAGGATAAGGAAACTCACAGTTAAAGCTCTTGTATTCCTTGACTTCTTGATGATTCTTGTTGCAAAATCCAACCTTTATCTTGAATTGTCTACGTTATTCTTATTTCCTCCTTCAATCCTACTTAAAAACTTAATAGGTTGGCTTAAGATCTATGTCTACTTAGAAGCTTCTAAAGGCAAAGAACTCCCCTACAAGATGCAAAATAAGGTAAAAAATCACGTTAAGCCAACCTAGGACATAGGTTAGGACAAAAGTGTGTTCTAACCTATTTCCCTCTCTATTTAATTTACATTGCAAGGGATATAGTCGTGTCCTAGACTTTGTCCTAATGCTAGTCTTACATCTTTTACCGTCTTTTGGCTATAATCTCTTCGTTAGTTATCATTTGGCCCTGAAAATTGGTGTGGAATCTCATAACTTCATGCTCTAACTCCATTATTTTCTAATATTAAATAAGCTCAAAATCACTCTTTTAACATGTAAATTCAAATTAATTCAAGACCAACTTTTATGGTAAGTGTACTGGTCAATAGGTAATAAAGTGTTTAAGACTCTAAATGTTGATTCCACGAGGAATATACTATGAGTATTAGGTCACATGGATTAAAATTATCTAGAGAACTTAGGATTGTGATCTTGTGAGAATTAAAGCAACTAAATAGACCTAAAAACTTCTAATCAATCCAAAGGAATTCAAAATTCTTTAAAGATTACCAAATTGAATTAATTAGCGAATATTTAGGCTCTCAATACTTCAATTGAGTTATGAAAGCGTTAGAATGCATAATCTAAGGCTTCTTCACTAAATCGTGATAACGATATGGCTAAGGCAATGGCTTATCTCTTTTAGTCCTATCTTAAAGTTTAGTCATTCATTAGACTTATGAAATAGGTTTAAAGTTTCAAGAAGTTCAACTTAAAAACACCTTATTTCTAGATTAACATGCTCATGATTAACCAAAGTTTGTTCATTCATTTATTTAAATCACATTGTTTATTGATTTATCAAATAATGAAGAAATATTTCTTGGACCCTTAATCATCTAATGATTTTATTAAGTGACTAACTTAGAATAAGCATTAATAATTTAAATAAAAAATATTATCATCTAACATGCATAAAGAACTCAATCAAAACATTTACTAACCATACCTTAGCTAAAAATCAGATTAAAAATGCTTTGGGATCACAAAACAATAAGAATAAACCTTAAGCAACATGTTCTTGAATATATTAGACAAAAGATGAAGATATAAATGATTTAAGAGTTTAGAAAGAGTTAAGTTAAATTTAAAAGTGAAATACAACTCTTAATCACTGAATCAAACTTATGTAATCCTTAAAAACAACCTGAAATATCCAAATAAAAAGGCTGGAAACAAAAATAGAAAAAAAATGTAACCATAGAAAGAAGAAGAAAAATCTAGCTAAGGAGATGAATTTGGTTGCCAATTCCTTGTTCTCTATACACGAAAAAGTGTTCTAGAACTTCTTTTATACATCCCCTACAGGTAGCTTCAAGTTAGGGAAACTTGTAGTTGAATTGGTTAGAGGTCTAAGTAGAAAAGTGTGACTGACTACTTAAATAACACTTGAATTGGGCCTGAAAGACATTGATCAAACCCCCATCTTTAAATCTAAAACCTAACTTGAAGATGAGTTGCAAGGACTTAAATGGTAGGTTCATCAAACCCAAATTTAAGTCCATATTGGCTCCAAAATTACTTTTTTTTCCAAATTTTCTCTTATTTGGGGTTAATCTGTGATTTAAACAATTCCAAATACAAATTAAACAATTAAACATCAAAATAGAGTGAATTTGCATCGAATAACCATGAAAAATACTATAAAATGAACCCCCTATCAAACTTCTCAAATTGGTTTCGTAAATCTCCTAACTCTAAAAGTACCTTAAAATGCTCACCAAAGTCCAGAAAATATCAATAATCATTGAAAAGAACATAAGTATCATCTTATGTATTAATTAACCAAATTATATATAATTGTTCTTCAATCCTAAGATAATCATCCTAAAAAAAACCTAAAAGATGTATAATTAAGATAATATCACCTTACTTCTAGACATATACTCATTTATTATTTTTCACAGTTCCAATCTCATATCATCCTTAAGTTATTATTGATAGTAAATTAGTGAAGGTGGTTCAAAATGGGTCTTATTAAACTAGGAGTAGTCAAGGTGGTCCTTCTAATTAAATGTATAGGTATCATTAAACTTGTCATCTTGGCCAACTTCTTTATGCTCAAACCACTGGCAATCCCGCTAGTGATTATCTTGCCACATCATCTTGATGACTACAAGTAATCACCAACAGATGAACCAATATATAGAGTAAAATAAAAGAAATAAATATAGAAAAATCTAAACTAATCATCAACAATCTATTACTATCAATAAAATAAAGTAAAGTATAGAAAGTAAAAATAAAAAAAATTAACCTTTAGACTAATGGACACCAATTTATTCCTAGTATCAATAATGTAAATCCTTGATAACAACGCTAAAAACTTGTTTGTGTTCTTCCTAAAGTAATCTCTTAACTTCAATTTTAAACTAAGGTCAACCTATGGGAATGTGTACCTATCAAAAGTAATATACTAGATATAAGTTGTGTTTAAGATACCATTCCACGAGGATATAATTGCAACCACAAGGTTGTTTAAATTACAATTATCTAGAGAACTTCGATTAACTGATTGATTAAATTAAAAACTAATAACTAAACAAAATACATTTTTATTAATGTAAAAAAAATAAAAGTTACCAATGGGAATCACTAAATCCAAAATATAGTTAAGGCTGTAAGGTTTTGATGATTCATTTAAGTTAAAAACTAATTATAATGCCTAATCTAAGGCATCTTTAGGAATTCAAGATAAAGCTAAAACTATGCCTTATCTTTATTAGTCCTATTTCACATTTTGGTCATACAACAAAATTAAATGATAGTTTTTCCACTAAAGAAGTTTAATCCTAAAATTCCTTATTTCAGAATTATGACTCTCATAATTAACCAAAGCTTAGTTATTCGCTAATTTAAACTACCTTTTTTAATTATTTTTTTCCAATAGCTAGGTTATATTTCTTTTGCACTTAGTTATCTATGATTCTATTCTAATTGGCCAACTTATTATAGAGAATTAAGCACTCAAATAAATAAATATTGACATACAAATCTTGTAAAATAACTCAATTTAAACATCTACTATCCTAGCCTTAGCTAATTAACAAATTAATTGCACATATTAATTAAAAAACATAAAATATGAAACATAAAACACATGTCTATTAATTAAAGCAAATATGGAGTAAGATAATAGGAAATTAAAAGTTAGAAAACATCATAATGATCTTTTAACTCAAAATCATGTGTTTCAACTCCTTGAATACCTAACAGTAACTTTGAATCTCTAGCACAATTGATCGAAAGCAAGAAACTATTCAAAATCTATGGTTAAATTAAAAAGTGAGAAAAATAACAAAAGTTTAATAAAGTATGTCTAAAATATTGCTAAAGATTGACTGCCAAGTCTCTAAAGATTGCTTAGATCCATCCTATACAGGATTAAGATAACTATTAAGTGAATTATTTAAATAGTTTCATGAATCCTTGTTAGAGCATGCCTCAAGAAAAATTAATGGCTCTTGGTATTAGTGATCAACGATGCAATTCATTAACCATATTATTCTCCTAATTTCCATAATTGACATCAACGATGGTTTGCTCGAACATCAACCATCGCGTTATTCTTCTTTGAAGTCAATAATAGTGTTTTCCATATGACAATAATGACATCGTTAAACATATACATTGTTCTTTTGAAAAATACACCACACTTCATCCTTTTTACACAAATCTTCACTGAAAGAACCTACAAAATAAACAGTATCACATAAAAATAGGATAATTTAACACTAAAATAGGGGTAAACACAAAGCTCTTTAGTAAAAAATTGATAATTTGTTCATATTAATTAATTCTATCTCAAAGAAACATCAAGATAAAACTATTAAAATAATAAACTATCTTGAAGAACTTTGTTTACTTTTACAATCTCTTAGTCATTTACCTGAACTTCACAATCTTAAAATAAAATTAGATGAATTAACAAATCAACTTAATAAATCTTAAATATCTTGTTTTTTTACAATTGAAAAACCATGGAAATTATAGAAACTGAGATAAAAATTAGCTATCCGATATAATTCAGTTATTTCATAAACTTCAAATAGAAAGAGAAGACCAAAACTCTCCACAACTAATAAAACCTATAACTAATCAAGATGAGATTATTTATAGTTACGATTCAGGTCATGATCAAGAAGTTTATACTAAAAATCCTCCATAAGAAGAAAAAATAAAGCCTAAAGATAAACAAGTACGAGATGATAAATTTCTAGAAACTAATGGTATAAAAAGAGACAGATCGAACTTATAATTGGGAATATCAGCTAATATATAATAATGACAATATAAATTGATACGGTTATTATAAAAAAGATACAAAAATTCAAAAATATCTATCCAAATATACCCCAAAATTAGTAGCTTTAGGACCTAAAGGAATATTAGATCTAGATTGTATAACTAATCCTAAAACTTAATAGAAGAATGGTTCAATAAAATATCTTTATTATTACTTATTGAAAATACTTTTGAGAATATTAATAAAAATAATTTTTATAATTTTGTATTTATAAAATAAAAGGTGTAGTTTTCGCCTGATTAATATAACATGCCGAAAGGATTAAAAGTATTGAAAATTTTAGAAATGCACCAACATTATTTCTAGCTTTTGGGATTATTGTAAAAGAAATATATCATGAATTTTCAGGAAAAGATCTCATAAAATATAAACATCAATTCAATTATTATGAATGTAAAAAAGCCTTATGGCATTTAAATAATATGAGGATCTGTAATATTTGTTTTTTAGAAGAATACATATGTGAATTTAAAAAATATTATTATTAATTAACATTCCCTGAAAAAAGATTTCCTGTCTTTGTTTTTATCTAAATATTACCTTATTAACTTAAATCAAGTAGTATCAGAAACTTTAGACCAAAAATATCAAAAGAATATAATAGAAAATAATTTAGGAGGAGTAATAACTATTTTTCGAAAATTAATAGCACAAAAATGTTTAGATGCAATATTAAAACAAAAATTAAAACATAAAAATATTCAATTATGCTGCTCAAAAAATGTAGAAGTACCACAACAATATGGTTGTCAACCCTTAGTCCATCAAAATCCAAAAATATCATATTATAAACATATATATCACAAATACCCTCCTTGGAAAAAATATTATCTATGGAGAAAATATCCACAAAAATTTTCTCAAAAAACTTTTAAACCCTCTAAATGATTTTTTAGATGAAAAGCCTATAAAAAATATAAGCCTAACCAAAAATTCTATCCTCAAGGAAAAAAGAATTGTAAATGTTAGCTATGAAAGAAGAAGTTTATTATGCAAATGAATGCCCAAAAAGAAGACAAAAAAAATAAATATCAAGAAAAATAAGTATTTTACAATCTGCTTTCAACACTAATCTAGAACCAATAAAATCAAACTACGATACTAACTCTACTATTTCTACAATTTATCAATATGAAACCTAATCAACATCATCAATTGAATCTAAACACTAAATTATTCAATTGATAATTTAGAATAAAATAGTAAATGCTTATATAGATACAGGAGCAACTATATATATAGCAGAAAAACATATATTATACAATTGGGAAAAAAATTACACAAACCTTTACAAATAAGCATAGCCGATGGAACAATAAAACTTCTACTGTATATAAGTTATTACAATAAAATAATTATTGAACATTATACATTTATAATACCTTTAATTTATCAACAAGAATCAAGAATGAATTTTATTTTAGGAAATAATTTCTTAAAATTATATTATGCTTTTAGTCAATATTTACATTATATTATTTTAAAAACTCCTAAAGGAAAAGAATTAAAAAAATCTATTATTTTAAAATTTTTCAATTTATCATACTGCGTATTATAAAACATTACAACTAATCCACACAAAATTAGAAGAATTACAAATTCATTTACAATTTCACCTTCTAATTTTTACATCCCTTCAAATAGAGATAGAACAACTAATTGATCAAGTATGTAGTGAAAATCCATTAGATCCACACAAAAATCAAAATTTGAACTTATTGAAATAAAATTAAAAAATCCCGCACAAGAAGTTAATGTTAAAAACAAATTCCCTATACACAGTAAGATGTTAATCAATTTACTATAGAATGTAAAGAATTATTAGAAAAACAACTTATTTCACTTAGCAACAGTAAACATTGAACTCCAGCCTTTTATGTTAAAAATCATAATGAAAAAAAAAGGTAAACGACATATGGTTATTAGCTATAAAGAAATGAATAAAGCTACTATTGGAGATGCAAACAAATTAACTCAAAAGGATTATATTATTACAAAATTAAAAGGACATAAATGGTTTACAACCTTGGATGCCAAATTAGGTTATTGGCAGTTACGATTACATGATAATATAAAACCATTAGCAACTTTCTCTTTGTTGGGATGGATACAGCATTAAGAGGGGGTGAATTAGTGTAAAAAATTCTTTCAAACAATTGCAGAAGCTTAAATAAATTTATCTAAACAAGTAATCAAATAATATAAATGCAAAACTAAAGATAGAGAGAGTAGAGTATACACCATGATTTATCCTGGTTCAGAGCTATCAACTTGCTCTTACTGTAGTCCCTAACACCACTGTTAAACTTTCATTCTTATAACAACTTGAAAGTAATCAATGTCATAAATACAATATTTTTTTGTAGGCTAAAGGAAAACCTTTCACTCATTTTTTTTCTTAAGCTCAAGAATAACCTCACTATCACTCGATATAATTGAAAAGTACTTCACTTGATAAACACAAGAGGCTTATGAATGAATGCACCAAAATAATTTATCGCCTTTCTAAAAAATACACACACACATTAAAGTGCTTAAAACCTTTCAAGTAATCAACCTTTGAAAATAAAAGCTTTATAAGACTTAAAAATAGTATAATCACACCCCACACTTTCGATATCTCAACAGTATACTTAAAAATAACACAACAACATATTTATACATCTCAGATTATGACAAATCCACTGGACAATAGTAATGTTACCGTTTGTCTAACGGGAAAAAGAAATAAATGATTTGACCATTGTATAACGTTACAATTCTATGTGTGCTCTGAAAAATTCAGAACATTCGGTCGACCAATCTCTTGGTTCAGTATCGATAAGTCTTTCTCACTGTGTTCAGTCGACCGATCAATTCATTCAGTTGACTGATAGGCTCTTTTCAAGTATTCGGTCAACCGACCTCAGAACTAATCAGCCAAATAATTGTTAAAACATTTATACTTAAAAAACCAAACAACCAA
Organism: Pinacopodium congolense; assembly: GCA_028565735.1. NCBI lineage: Eukaryota > Viridiplantae > Streptophyta > Magnoliopsida > Malpighiales > Erythroxylaceae > Pinacopodium > Pinacopodium congolense. The sequence goes on along the minus strand of JAOXYD010034195.1, from coordinate 1,336 downwards.
CCAACCAAACAGGTCTTTATCTTATATTTAATACCTTATAGATATTTTTCTAACCAACTTAAACATGTATTAAGAGGTTAATTTCCATGCAATCAAATTAAAAACACATAATACCTCTTAATTATGCACCTATATGCATATTCTAAAACATGTATGCATAAGTAGTTAAATAAAGCCTCTTGAGAATATCATACTAAAACCAAGTACAACTTATACTAAAATAAGCCCAAATAAAACTTGTTCTAAACTTCTTCTTCAAACTTCAAGTCTTCACATGATTCTTTAATTTCTTCTTCAAGACTCTTGATTAATCAATCTAACCTGTCTTTTAAACATGCTTAAAACATAGACATTAGTATCACAGATTGTCTTGTCATTACCAAACTCAAGTAAAACCACCCTTGGTTCAACAATCTCCTCCTTTTTGGTGATGACAAAACTAGACAATATAATAAACAGAATAAACCCTATAGCAAGTAATCAGTCATGGAATAACATTTGTCAAACATTTAAAATCTTAAAATCATATGAGAACAATTCCACAAATAAGTAGCCCCCCTCAATTGTTAGCTCCCCCTTAATTAAATCACATATTCCAAACATATATTAATTTACTTTTATCATATCCTTCTCCCCCTTTTTGGAGTTACCAAAAGGGTATAATCACAAAACCAAGTACAAAAGAAAGCAATGCATAGACTAAGTCAAGAATACATAACATGGAAAATTCAATATCATAGATAATAAAATTTCATACAACTAAATGTAGCATAAGTAAAAAAACACAAGAAATAAAAAACTAAGTGTCTGAAGGTGGCAGGGTGGTAATCTAGATAGAATCTCGCGTAGTAAATAATTGTGCCCTTGAAGTAGAGCACTATGCTCATTGAGTTAATATGTCAAATGGTCCACCTTGCGATGAAGTAGAGTAAGTGTAGCCTAAACATCATATGAAGTAGTAGCAGGTAGAGGAGAGATGGGTGTCGTGGTAGCATCATCATCAAGGGGTAAAAAGAGAGGCTAAGTCATTAGAACCGGATCATATACATCAACATCAGTAGGAGGAACTAACCGTTGTCTCTGATGAGGTCAAGTCATGTGAACACCAACAGTGTAAAAGCCCATGCTCTTTAGGGAGTATTGATCAAAGAAATATTGATGATCAAAGTCATATTCCAGTGGAGGAATGTGAAGATGCTGGAAGATGTGGCTCATTAGTCGAAAGTGCAATAGCTTCAACCCATTTACTCACATAATCTACTGCCACTAAGATGTATTGATTAGAGTATGATGAAGGGAATGGACCCATGAAATCAATACCCCAAACATAAAAAAT
>JAOXYD010034184.1:0-14006 GCA_028565735.1 Pinacopodium congolense | reverse complement strand
TCCACACATCTCACCCTCAGCCGCAAGACAGCTCTCCTGGACACCTGGACAAGCACAAGCCAAGACAACTGCTCTTGAAGGAGACGCACCCTAGCACTCCACTTGTCCCACTCCCAGCCGCCAAACCAAAGACGCCCCTGTCCAAAACCTAGGGATTCACGTTTAATTCTCAATTAATCCAGCAGCCCCAGCTCTTTCGAATGTGTTTGTGTGCCTGTCTTGTGTTTTGTCCCAATGCTACTCGTTGTTTTCCTTAATGCAAAACGACGAGTTCAATGATTTTTTTTCTTTTTTTTTAAATTATTACAATTTTTGGCTTTTTCTCCAATTGATTTAAATTCTTTATACTTTGACCCAAATTTTGTGTTATCGCAATAAATATGTCATTAAACAAAATATAACACAAATTGAATATTTAAAAAATAAAATAAGATTGAAATAACATTAAAAAGCATATGAAAAATTAATAAAATTCAATCTTATCAGTTTTCCAATATCCCTTAACTTAAATTTGGACCCTAGCATTGTCTTCAAATATGTCACTAATTGTTCACTAGAACCTGCAATAGCAATGTCATCTACATACACCAGAATTGCAACAAAACCAAGATCAAATATTCTAATAAATGAAGAATAGTTAGCGTTGGACTGGATAAAACCAAGCTCCAATAAAGTATCAGTCAACTTGATGTTCCACTACCTTGAGGCCTGTTTCAGACCATATAAGGACTTGTGCAGCCTATAAACTAGCTCCTATCCACATTTATGAGACAACTCCCCTTGAATCGGACAACCTTTTGGTAGCTGCATGTAAACTTCCTGATCCAAATCCCCAAATATCAAGTTGAGCTAAGTATAAGTTATGAATTGTAACTAAATCAAAAAACATCTTTATAGTAGAATGTTTAGCCACAGGACTGAAAGTTTTTGAATAATTAAACCCAGCAAACTTGGTGTAATCATTAGCAACCAGCCTAGCTTTGTACCTCTCAACAGTCCCATCTGCCCTCTATTTGATTTTGTAAATCCATTTGGACCCGATAGCATGATAACCTGGAGGTAAAGGGACAACAGTCCAGGTGTCATTAGCTTCCAAAGCATCAAGCTCCTCAGCCATGGCAGTTTTCCAATGGTCAGACTGCACAGCTTGCTGAAAAGTTTAAGGTTCAAAAGCAGAAGAAATATTGAAGGAAAAGGCTTTAAAGGAAGGAGAAAGACGAGTGAAAGAATGGTAGCGATGAATAGGATAAGCACTTTAACAATTGGTATGAGAGGAAAGGCTAGTAAGGGAAGTTGAAAATGAAAATCTTGCAGATAAAGAGGTAAGGATGTGAGCCTAGTACTGCGTCTAGGTTCAACAAGAACAGAAGGAGTAAGGGTGGAAGAAGGGAATGAGGAGGGTTCTAGATGTACAGAGTAGTCTGAGTGTGGCAAGCTACAAGATGCTACAGGTGCAGTAGGAGAGTCACAGCAATGAGAGGAGGAAAATTGGGGTAAGATAACACTAGGTGGAGTAGGAGGACCTTGGCTGAAAGGAAACAACTGTTCAAAGAATTGAACATCCATAGAAATGAATGTTTGTTTGGTCTATAAATCATAAAGCTTATAGCCCTTGACCCCTGTAGCCACTATTTTTCCCTATGGGTTCGACACTCGAACTCTGAAAATTACTCCACTTTATTACTTGTTCGATAGGTGTACTTGCCTTTTGTTTAAATTTATTTTAGTTTTCAAAATAAAATCGGTTTAAAGAACTCCCGTTTTTAATCATTCAACCAACGAAAAACAACCCTAATGTTTGCAATAACACTAAAAAAAGATCCTAACATTTGTAAAATGTTTAGAAAGGACCTTGAAATTAATGAAAATCTAAATTTCTATGGACCCTAAAATTAATGAAAATATACTTTTTTGCTATAAATTTCTAAATTAAGTCCTTATAAATCCATATATCAAATCATTAAATTATAATTAAAGTTTCAAATAATCTTATTAATATGGTACCAACCCAACAAAAAATGTTATGCAAGAAAAAGTTAGCAGAAGTATAATTCAAAATTAAGTTTTTGTTAGATTTAGGGTCCATTTTAAACACATTGCAAACTTTATGGTCTTTTAAAAATGTTTTTGTAAACTTTAGAGTTTTATTGAATGTTATAAAATGTTAGAATTTTTTAAACTTTGGTTCAAACATTAGGGATCAAAATAGACCTTCAACCTTTTAAATTAAAATATAACAAATATGTGCTAGGTAGAATGCAAAAAAATAAAGAACATAATAAGATTCAAAGTTTAATCTTTAATGTATTGCTTCGGTTCTTTTTTTATTTTTTTGTTATTTCTTAATCTATATTTTCATTTTAATAAAAATAAAAATCTGAGTTATTAATATTGATATAAATTTATTAATTTATTATCAATACTAATTAAATTTTAAATAAACATAACAATAAATTATTTTCATAAAATAATTAAGTAAATAAATTTATTTAAACTTTTTCTATAATATTTATAATAAATATTAATAATACATTCAATATTTTTATTGCAAATAAATAATTCAAATTTAGGATTTTTAAAATTTCTACATTTAAAAATATTTTTTAATTTTAAAATATATCTATTAAATAAATATCAAATTTGAAAATATTTTTACTTTTTTTGAAAAATTAAAAGAATAATCATTAAAAGGAAATATAGGAATTATCTAGAACATTATTCATGTGTTAAGCAAAGGTAAACACCTATTACACAGAAACCCTAAATTAATAACAAACGTAAAATGATCTTTTGAATCTTGGTAGAAGAAACCAAACCCATTCTTTATGGAAGTCTTATGGTACCTAAGAGGGGGAATAGGTGAATTGGGTGTTTAAATTTTTTTAAAAAATTAAATTACTTTAAACACCTTAGACCAATTTCATTTAAATGAATTCTCTAAGCAAAATTCAACCTAAATTATATGCCAAACTTTATGCCAATATTAAACAAATTTAATCAATAATAAAGAAAACCTTATTACACAAATATAAAGAGATAAAGGAAGAGATAAGCACCGAGATTTCTAGAGATTCGCTTACCCCAAAGATAGAGTACTTCCTCTCTCCAACTACTTGTTGAAAATTTATTAACAAACTAATCTTATTTTAAATAAATGAAGAGTAACCCTTACAATAATCTTGATTATAAGGCCAAGAGGAACCTTTACAACAATCTTAATTCTAAGGCCAAGAGGAACCTTTACAATCTTACTTTAGGATGAAGAGTAATCCATTCTAATCCTATTTTAAGGTCAAGAGAAACCTATACAAAAATCTTGAATTCTAAGGGTCAAGAGGAACCCACTAATCTTACTTTCCAATATGTGAAGAGTAACCCTTACTATTACATCCAAAGTACCCAACTTTGTACCAAAAAAATAACTCCTAACTTAGGCTACCAAAGCCTCAACTTAAGCTTATCTAACCTTGATAAAAAAATGTAAGATAAAGGCTCAAATGCAACTAATGCAATGTTAATGCCTTATGCAATCTTTAATGAACATAAAAAGGCATAAATTAATCCTATTCATAATTGATGAATAACTCAATTCAAATCTTCTTTATTCTAGGTGAAGAGTAACCTATCAAATCTATTTTAAAGACTAATAGCAACCTACAATCCAATTAACAACCAAAACAAATTAATTCCCCCTAATTATGTAACTAAATCATATCATTAATTATGTTTCTTTAAAGCTCATGCAATATAATCCAATCTGAAAATTTTAGAGGCAAAAAAAATATAACATGCTAACAAATCGTAAACAATCAAATTTAAACATTAAAAATGTGATTACAACACTGAACAGTCTAATTCAATCAATATCAACAAAAGTTGGCACAATAAGCAGTCTATATGTATTTTAGCCTATAAATAAACATTTTTAACCACCCAAATGACGAAAATTAAATGATATAAAACTACTGAAACATTAATCAATTAGTTAATAATTAATCACAATAATAAACATAATTTTATAATACTAAAAACTGGATTAAAATCAAGAACAAATCTAAAAATGTCAAACCTAGACAGCTTTTAAGGCAACCTACAATATTAAGCTTAAACACACAATATAAAAGCTTAAAAATCAAGAAAAAAAAAACTAGCAACCTCCTAAGACCTTAAGCAAACAGGAAACATCAAATTTTTATCACTAAAAATGGATTTAAAATCCAAATCGAATTGAACAGTTGAGCTACACAAAACAGACTTGACATATTGAGCAATATGTGTTCTTGGAGCACAAACAAATGTCGTGAGTGCTTAAAAATCAAAGTAAAAGCTTTGTTGCTCTCTTAAGACTTTAAAATTTTTTTTAATAATAATATTGAAGCAAGAAAAACATATTTGTATGCTTAAAATCGAAGAACACAGAAATTGAACCAAAATAGAGACAGTTTTAGTGTAGAGGCTTTAAAAGCTTGAATCTAATGAAATATTGAATAAAAAATAAAATGAAAGCTTTATCAACTTCTTCTATGTCTAAATAACTAGAAACACAAATTTTACACACCAAGCAATGGATTTAAAATAAGACAAAGGAAGAAGAATAAAATCAGTGCATAAACTAAAGAGAGCTTCATTGTTTGAATGATTTTAGCTTGTAATTTGATTTTAAAAGGTTCTAAAACTTGATAAAATAGTTAAGAATGATATTTATGGAGTTGGGAAAGGTTTGGAGTTGTTAAAAACAAGAAATAACCGTTATAATGAAGAATAGAGATAGAAAAACAAAAGAGTAAAGTAGTCATTAGAGAAAGGGAGTAAAATAGCAACATCTAGGTAGCTACACAACGTTGTTGAGGTCTTGGGCAACCATTATTTAGGTCACTGGGAAGTAGAGGGTTTGTTAGTTTTAACTACATTGCAAGTATATAGATCGTAACTTATAGTATAATTGATATCAATCCCATGAAGATTGAATCTAGACACCTAACAATCTGAATTGCACTTGTTTAAGGTAAAATAAAATTATAAAACTGAAAATTAAACTTAAACTAACAAAACTTGAACGAATTTGATCGTAGAAAGAAGTAATCAACAAAGATATTCAATAAGTGAGAATTAAGGGTTTTTCTATCCTTGTTTATCTTCCTTTTAACTTATTGGTTTAATTGTGTTTGACCCAAGATTTCCTAAAATTTCATTACCCTCTCTCAAGGTGTAACTAGTTATCCCTAATTGAAATAAGATATAATTAATCTTGCAATATCTTAATCTACAAGAACTTTCCTAAATATTCTATTAGATGTGAAGCAATCCTATAGATAATTAATAAAATAGTTAAGATATATGTTCAACCACTTATTAATTTGTTAATTGTAGGTCCGTGAAGTTATCAACTCTCGTTGCGCACCCTAACTTAAATAAATCAGAACAATATCTCTATTCGAAGTGATTATAAGCTTAACAATTAACACAAATAACTATAAATTAAATCTATATAATAAAAATTAAATAAACAATTCAAGAACAATCCCTAAAATAGATTTAGCAATCCATAATCATATTCAAACAAAGAGTATTCAGATTAAACATTAAAAAGAGAAGTAAAAGAAAAAAATATACTAATAAAGATGAAGACTCCCCCTTCGTTAGAAAATCTGGACATCATTTGTTGAATCTTGATTGTTCTCCTTGTTCGTGAGTTTCTTTGCATTTTTCCTCTTCTGAAAACCTTATTTTCTGTCTTAGATCTCTTCTAAGGTCAAAATTTTGGCTGATAGGTAAATTCTCACGACCTCTTAGTCCCAAAAATTCATAAAAACACGTCTTTACACGTTTTGCCACATCACTATGCCAAATCAACTTTTTTCCAACTTTGACCTCTGCTTGGTATTTTCAATATATCTTCATATATAGAGCTCCTTTTGACCTAAAATTTGATATGTAAGCTCTTCACATGTTTTTCCAATTATTTGTAAAATTTCGATTCAATCTAAGCTCTTTAAAGTTACCTAATGTATCACCGAAGTTATAGTACGAAAATGGTTACTGCTTTTAGGTCCATTTATTATCTGCAAATCCAAATATCAAAATGCATCAACCCATTCTTTAACTAAGTTTGTATTTTTTTCCTCAAACATTAAAAAAAACAATCAAACACCTAAAAGATAATAAAATGATGTTAAAGTTCATACTCACTAAGATCAAACAATACAAACAACACTTAAAACACCTAAAAACAACCTAGCAACATAACACAAAAACACACTTATCATAGGGGTGAAATGGCACCCTAGATCCCGCCGTTTAAGGATGAATAGCCCGTCATTTTGCCTCTAGAAAACATGAAAAATGCTTTAAACCAACTTTAAAACTTTCCAAACAAGTTCCTAACAATAATTAAAACTTTAAACAACTGTTAAAACACGTCTTAAGACTATATGAATGGTCAAGACCCATCAAATAATTCAAAATCATGAATTGACCTTTGAATTGAGAAAATATGAAACTTTGACATTTAAAATGCAATGCATGATTAAAATTGAGTCAAACATAAGAATTTTCCTTGATTATGAAACCTTTTCATTTTTAAACAACTTTAAACTTTTCAAACATTTCCTAAACCAAAGTACACATCAAAATTGTATTCAAACAAATTCAAACACACATAAATAAGATCAATCAATAATTCAATTAACTTAAAATCATCAAGAAGCATACATTAAAACAATTCATCAAATTACTTCTTTATTATACAACATTTAGCCTATATGCATTCTAATTCAATTCTTAATATGTCAAAGCCATAATCAAATTCAATTGATCACTAAAACCACAATTCAAATTCTTTATGTAAATGTTCATGTAAATATGTCATGCAAATGTTAGAGCCCTTTTTAATCATTGATTAAGATCAAGGTTAGGAAACTTACATTCTAAGACACACTTAAACCTGTCTATTCTTGATCTTTTTCTCTTGATCTTCACTTTAACTCCTCAATTCTTAATTCATTCCCATTTTCTTCTTGAGATCTCTTCTACCTTGGGCTCCAATACATGTCTTTGCACTTTTACATCAACTTATCTTTCTAATGCACCAAAACTCAAATATTAGTAACAATAATGTTTTGTTATCATCAAAAAACATACTTGGAACCTCTTTGGTTCAACAATCTCTCCATTTTTAGTGATGAAAAAACATGTGATATTAAGTATAAATAAAATACAAATGCAACACATATTTCCAATAAATGCACCATATGTTATAAGATGATATGACACTCTCCCTTTATGCTTAAAATGCATAAACAACCTTAATATCACACTACTCTCTTCCCCTTTTTAACATCATTAAAAAGAATACCAATTGTAAATAATTCTTATAACTTAAAACCAATTGTAAATAACTCTTTAAACTTACTCCCCCTTAATTTATGCATCTTTAAAAAGAAATACCAATTGTATGTAATGCTCCTCCTAAATGCTTGCAATTATGCATTATGGAATAATAGTGCATGTAAAAGGGATGAAAATGCATAAAGAAAGCATTAAAAAATACATATAAAGCATATTTTATATCAAAAACATGTATTATGAACCTTTGTGCACCAAAAGCACAAATTATGCAGTTTCACATCAAAACGCATGTTTATGTATATTTTAATTCAAAATCAAACATTATACAACAATACTATATAAATTGAAAAACATTATGCAAAACCAAGTTTATGTGTTTAATTCCTTTCCAAATATACACAATTTCAAAGGTTATACTAATTGAAAAGAAATGATCTAACTTTTAAAAATGATACCAATTGTAAATTATGATACCAATTGTAAAAATAAAAAATAATACTAATTATAAGAGCATGATGCCAATTGATACCAAATGTAAGAAAAGATACCAATTGATAATTCAAAGTTATGGTACCAATTGAAAATTTAAAAATATGATATCAATTGCAAAAACAAAATATGATACTAACTTCAACAAATATTTTCAAAATATGTTCAATGCATCCTTTTCAAACTAAGTCATATGCCAAAAATAATTTAACTCACTTATTAAAAAAATATCATGCAACAATTTTAATAAAATATGCTAGTTTCAAAAGGTTATACAAATATGCAATGGCTCCAATATTAAAACATGCAATAACTCCCCCTAAACATATGAATTCATTTTTAATCAAAACCAAAAACTAAGGTCAACTTTTTCAAATTAAACACAAATATCCAAAGATCATGTAAAGCTATATATTATCAAATAAAGACATAGGAATACCTCATTTTTCCTCACTATTTGATTCTAAATTCTTTAACTCCTCACTTGATTCAACAATTTGCTTCTTGGTAAGTTTATGTGAGGCATTTATGGTGATGTTTCTACTTCTATTAAAATGTTGAAGATGCCACTTTCTTACTTCCTCACTTGACACAAAATTAGTACCAATTGATGTTGACCTACAAAATAAAAGTCCTAAGGCTTTCTAGGTACCCACATTAACTTAAGTCCTTGGGAGTTAGTCTCTAAACCTTTTTCAACCCCATACCCTTATAGGTTTTCTAAGTATTCTTTGTTTAATGAAATAAAAATTTCTAAATGTCCAACTTTACTACAAAACTTACAAACATATGTAACATTATGCATATAATCATGAAATATATTATCTCAATTCCTAAATGCATTGCTCCTACTAAAATGAGCTTTCCTAGAATGATGTTTACGTATATGAGAGTTATGGGATTGCATCATGCCATTATGAATATGAAAGATACCACTTTGCCTAAAATAAGGCTTAAATATATTTCTAGGTCTAACATCTCTAAATGTACTTCCTTGATGAATGTTATGCCTAGAATATGAATGAAACATGTTTGATGGCCTTAAATGAGAGTGGGAATTCATTTGGGATGCTTTTGTATGAGTTGGCCTATAATGCCTAAATGGTCTATCATGAGACCTAACATTTTTCATATTTGTTTCTTAATGAAATGGCCTCTTAGGATGTGATTTATAAATTCCTCTAGCCTTAAGAATATGTTTTCGATGAGTATGTTAATGTAAAGGCATAAGATGACTATCATGATGCCTAATATGAGGCTTAGATGTATTCATGCCATTTCTTTGATGAAATTTCCTCCTAAGATGTAAGTATGATCCATTAATAGGATTATGCACATGCATATTAGAAAAATGAGAAGATCTAGGACCTCTTTGCCTAATATGAGTCCAAAATGCATCATTATGAGATGGTTGTGCATTCCCAAAGAAATTATGCCTATTTTTCCTTGATGCACATTCTTGCTTACTTTGGAATTAGATGCATATGATACTGCATCATTGTTGCTTCTAACAAGTATTTTTGATAATGATGCAACATTCTTAAGTGATTTCCTAACTTGAGCTTTTGATGTGGAAGCACCATTATCAAATGAGGACTTAGGGAAAATTTCATCATTTAAGCTTTTTCCCATTACAAAAATGGTTTTAGCATCTTTAGAAGCATTTTCATCAGCAAAGCCTAATCCATGCCTATCATTAGGAACGTTTTGCTCTTCTAGCATGCAATCTAACTTTTCTTTTTTCCTTTATAAATTTAGGCAATGATTTCTTATAGGCTTATACTTCCTTTTTCCAACATTTATTTTCTGTAATAACTTATGCTTATTGTTATGTATTCCAACATCATCCACACTCTTAGGTTGTATGATGACATGTTTATCATTCTTCAACTTTTCAATTTCTAGCATACATGCATTATTAGATTCTAGCATGTCATGCAATTCAACTATTATCTTTTCATTCTCATGTAAACATACATCCAATTCCTTTCTCAAACCATCATTCACATTCACTATCCTATCATTCTCAATCATGCAATCATTAGAAACAACATTCACATTCTTAGTTTCTACAACATGCAAGTCATTCTTTTTTTTTTCTCTTATTCTATTATAAGATCATTCATCAAATTCTTACAATCCTTATACTTTGAAGAAAGCTTCTTCCTTTTTAATTTAAGAGCTTTCGTAACCTCAACTAGTTCATTAAATGAAATTTAATCATATTCAACATTATTTTCATCATCATTTAAATGGGGGCTAGAAAGCACCACATTGCTTTACTTTTGAATGTTTGATGAAGATGGAGCTTCTTCTACAAAGACCACAAGGCATGAGTTTGAAACCTCTTCCTACTCTTTAGCTTCTTCCACTTCCTTCTCCTCTTTGTGTTCAATGCCTTCTAAATATATTTGCTCTAACCTACACCAAATCTTAAAAGCAAATTTGCATATGGATGCTTTATGAAAAATACACCTATCTAATACATCATCAAGAATATGCAAGGCTTTTTCATATAAGTAAATAAATTTTTCTTTATTTGAAAATCCATGATGGTCATTTGAAATAAAATCCCATAAATAGAAAATTTAGCCCATAATAAAAAATTTGATTCTAATTTTCCACATTAAGAAGTCATGACCATAAAACATTGGTGGCCTATGAATATCCAAACCATCTTAACCAAAACAAAGTGTCATTTCTAATCTTTACTCATAATTTTGTTAGAAATTATTCAAATGTGAGACTAAAGCTCTGATACCACTTGTAAGCTCTATAGCATCCAAGAGAGGGGTGAACTGAGTATTTAAAAATTTATTTGCAAATTAAATACTTTGAACACCCTAGGCCAATTTCAATTAAATGAAACTTCTAAACCAAAATTTAACCTAAATGAATGCCAATTCTTATGACAATATTAATAAAACTCAATCAATAATAAATCAAACACAAGTGCAAAAATATAAAGAAATAGGGAAGAGATGAACACCACGATTTATATAGTTTTTCCTATCCCAAAAATAGACTATATCCTCTCTTCAACTATATGTTGGAAATTCACTAATATACTAATCTTAATTTAAATGGGCGAAAACTAACCCGTACAACAATCTTGATTTTAAGGCCAAGAGGAACCATTACAATAATTTTGATTATAAGGCCAAGAGAAACCTTTACAATCTTGATTACAAAGCCAAGAGGAACCTCTATAATCTTACTTTAGGGTGAAGAGTACCCTAACACAATCTTATTCTAAGGTCAAGCGGAATCTATACAACAATCTTGAATTCTAAGGTCAAGAGGGACCTATCACAATCTTACTTTGCAAAGGGTAGTGAGTAACCCTTTCAACGATACCAAAATTCAACAATTTAATAGAACAAAAACCAGCCATAAATTAAGCTCCCTTAAACCTTAGCACAAGCTTATGTAGCTTAATAAAACCTGATCAAAATCAAGGCAAGATAAGGGCTCAAATTCAATCAATGCAAGCTTATGCCTTATTTAATTTCTAATACACATACAAGGCCTAAAGAAATCCAATTAACAATCAATGAATAACTCAATTCAAATCTTCTTTATCCTATGTGAATATTAACCTAACAAATCTATTTTAAAGGCAAAGAGTAGCATATTATCAAATCAACAATTAAAATAAAGTAATTCCCCTAATTATGTAACCAAATCACACCTGCTATGGTTTTTCTCTAAAGCTCATGTAATATAATTAATTATGAAAATTATTGAGACAATTAACAAATTTGGAAAGTCTCCTAACACATTCACAGTTCATAAACAATCAAATTTATCTAGTAAAAGCACAATTAAAACTTCAAACAATATGATTCAACCAATACAAACATAAGCTGTCAAAATACGCACTCCATATGTTCTAGCCTATGTATACACAAATTTAACCAATAAAATGATCTAACATTGTCACAATAAACCTACCGTAACATCAATATATCAATTAAAAACAAATTTTAACAATAAACACATTTTTAGGGCATCAAATGAATGGATTAAAATCAAGAACAAAACAGAACCTTTCAGACCTAGACAGTTTTAAGGTAGCTGGCAAAATTAAGATCAAACACACAATATAATTGCTTAAAAATCAGAAAAAAATACTATCATCCTCCTAATACCTTAAAAAATTGAAAACAATAAATTGTTATACCCAAAAAATAATTAAAACCAAAAAATCAAAGACTACAGAATATAAACTAAAACAGAGACAATTTGTGTGTATTTGAAAACTTTAGCTTTAAAATAACAAAATAAGCTTTTTAAAATTCAATAAATTGTTCAATAAAACTACTGGACACTTAAGAAATCTAAAAAAAACAATTTAGAAATTTTAGAAACAAATTAAGATAGCAAGAATCATGATTAAAGTATGAATAGAAAATGCAAAAACAAAAAGTGCAGAAATAATTTTGATAGATGTATGAATATAAGCTTTAATCAAACAAAGTAAGCACCCTAAAATGCAAAACCTTGTTCAAAAAAACTCTTAAACACTTGGAAAGAAAATACTGATTTAACATAACCAAAAACATATTTATATGGCAAAATTCGTGATTAAAGCAAGAACATAAAGTGCAGAAATAAAAAGTGCATAAATAGTTTAAGTATATGCATGAATATAAGCTTATACCTAATAAAATATAGCCCTATAAATGCAAAATAAACCTCAAGAAAACTCTTGAGGATCTAAAAAAACTAATAAAAATAATTTTATAGCTTTATAAACAAGATTGAAACAAAATAAAACAAGAGAAATACAGATGAACCAATGAAGAGCAAAATTTGGACAACTTTGAAGTTCTTGAGAATTTTAGCTTGTAAACATGTTTCTTGAGCATATAGATCTATTACAATTATTTAGGAATGTTAATTATAGGGTTAGGAAGGGTTTTTATTTGTTGGGAGACATATATAGCCGTTTAGGGGATAAAATGACACAATTAAACCCGAAACTAGACATTACAGATAGCTTTAAGTAAAATGTGTGCTTAGAACTTCAATTAACATTTTTAATGCTTAAAAATTGAAGTAAAAAATCTAATGCACTCTTGAAACCTTAAGCCAATAGTGTATGATGATTTTAAAGCAATAAAATTATATTTAAACATTAAAAAATTATATTAAATGATGATAAATCAAATCTAGATATATTTGAGGTATGTCAACAAATGAGTTTAAACCAAATGAATTTCAATTTTAAAAATGCAAACAAAAAACAAAAATAATTTTTAATTATCCAAACATTAACAAAAAATTTTATACGACTTTAAATAAGATTTAAAATATATACCAAGTTTTTTTAGCTAATAAAAACATTCAATTGATTTAAAACATAATAAGTAGTCTTTATTATAAATCCTTTTGATTCTTTAACAACTTAAAACTTTCCACAAACATTTTCTAAACTTTCATAAATCGAAACTCACATCACAATTATATTCAAAAAAATTTAGACACACATAAATGACTTCAATCAACAATTTAATTTAATTAAAATCATCAAGAGGCATACCCTAAAACAATTAATCACATTACTTCTTGATTATGCAATATTTAGCCTATATATCATTCTAATTCAATTCCATATATGTCAATGCCCTAATCAAATTCAGTTAATCACTAACACCACAATTCAAATCCTATATGCAAATGTGCAAATATGATATGCAAATGTGAGAGCCCTTTTCAAGCATTGATTAAGATCAAGAAGATTTACAATTTATGACCTTTTCCTAAACCCATCTAAACTTAATCTTTATTCTATTGATCTTCAATCTTGATCATCAATCTTTATCCTTTGATCCTTAATCATCCAATGCTTGAGCTCTTGAGCTCTTTTACCTTAGCTGCACAAAGTTATTGAACTTTAAACATTATACTGACTTATAAATGTATAATAAACTTCAACATTAGTAAGAATAAAATTTTTTCATCATCAAAATACATGATTGAAACCTCCTTAATTTAACATATTTTTGTGTGGAGATTAAGGAAAATGTCCATTATAGATATGGGGGTAGGGAAGTTCAAAATTTTCTGCACTTAAGTTATTATGAGTCCTGTTAAACCAAGGGAGGTTCCAATCTTGGTTTTGATGATAACAAAACATGCTTAATTACTAATGGTTTGAGTTTATG
>JAOXYD010034173.1:0-14006 GCA_028565735.1 Pinacopodium congolense | reverse complement strand
TTGCATGTCGAGAGATCCCAAAGTTAATCCTAGATTATTTAATTAGTGACATTTAGTTGCATCTTGAGAGAGGGTAGCTAAGGAAATCTTGGGCCAAATATAAATTAGATTAATTAACCAAAGGGAAACAAATAAGGATAATGATAAATCCTATTATAAAATTCTTTTTTTTTTCGAATTTTCGTTTGTTGTGTTTGCAATTGGTTTTGTTGCTCGCTTCTGCTTCTAAATTTGTCTGCATTTGACTCATTTGTTTTTTTCTTTTATTTATTTAAATTGATTTCTTGAGTAAAGTGTAAACTAAATTAATAAGGTGTCTAGATAGAATCCTCGTGGGATCGATATCCGTTCTTTATTACAAGTACGACCTGTATACTTGCGATTTTGAGCGTAAAGCTGGTAGTTTGTTTTGCGAAATACTCAACAAAGAAGAAAACAAAAAATCATATACAGAATCAAGTTTGAATAAGAATTTTAGAATAATTTTATATCTATTTAATGTCAACTTTGCTTAGTTTTTTTTTAGGGTTTTCAAGAGGCTATATCTAACTATTGATGCATAGATATTTTAGAATATGCATATAGGTGCATAATCAAGAGGTTTTGTGTGCTTTAATGTAATTAAATATGAATAACAATTGTGACGTTTCTTTGAATTAATTAGGAAAACATATGATATTTAAGTAATTAAAATGAAAAGTTGTTCTTTGGATATATATTCTTGGTTTTTTAGGAAAGGTTGAATAGAGATGCTTAAACTAAAATGATTTATGTTTGGTTAATGTTCTTTCATTTATCTGTGTGGTTTTCAGGTTAATCAACTGAACAAGTTAGATCGATCTACCAAATGATTGTGGTCGGTCAACCGAATGATAAAAGAAGATCTATCAGTCAACCAAATTAATGGATTGGTCGATTCAACCAAAGAGTAAAGGCCTATTGGTTGACTGAACCAAGAGATCGGTTGATCAAATATAGTAAAAGTTTCAAATCACACAGTAATGTTATATAACAAGTAAAAACATTAACTATTTACACTTGAGTGTTGATCTTTTTGTAAGGATTTCTTACATATTTTCCTGTGTGCGTCATCTTATTAAAAAACCTATTTTTATTCACTAAAGTGAAATTGAGTTAAGGAATATTTCGGTGTACTATTGTCGAGTGAAATTAAGAGGTTATTCTTGAGCCTAAGAAAAAGAAGTGAGTGAAAGGTTATCCTTTAGCTTGTAAACGGAAGTGTATTAATAGTTTTATTCTTGTTTGAAGTCCAATAAGAAGGAAATCTCAAAAGTTGTATTGGGGACTAGATTAGGAGCAAGTGGATAGCTTTAAACTAGAATAAATCACGATGTATTTCTTCTTTATGCACTCTTTTATTTTCTACCCTTATATTTTTACATATCATTTGATTTGTGAATTTTTTTATACTTCTGCATCTATTATTTACTAGTTTTATTTATGAAATTATAAATTCTAATTCACCCCCCTCTTATTGCCATAACGAACCCAAAAAAATAATATAAAATGACGCCATTTTATTACCTTTGTTTAAGTCATAGAAATTGATAGCTTCTGCTTTCTTTTCATTTTTCTATTTTAACTCCTTCTATAGAACTACAACAGACATGAAATTTGGTATGTAGAATCTTCAAATGATATTATTTCAAGCTATTAAATTTCAAAATAATCTAGGCTCTAGACGTTTACCTAATGCATTAATAAAATCACCTACACCAAAATTGATGCTTGTTTGAGTTTCTCTTACTATTCTCTTTATCAAACCTTCATGGTTTGACATATGGATTTGTAATTTACTGTAAAATTTTGTAAAATGAGGCTCTAAGTCCTCAAATTGATTCCACACTTCAACTAGTTCCAGCTTTTCTTTAAAATGCTCATGAAATTTCTTCCATTTTCATCCTTGAGCTCCTTTATTTATTCTTTTTAATAAAATTAAGTTCAAATAGCTTTGAAACTTCAATATAATCAAAAGAACACATAAATATGACAATTTTTTAGAAATTTAGGAGTGAAACGAAATTAAAAAATGATATAAAAATCAATATAAATTAGTCCTAACAACACCTGAACATATGAACTATTGCTTGTCCTTAAGCAAATACGTACACTTTCCCTTTGAATAAGTTAGAAAGTAGTTGAAAGTTAATATGAATACTAAACCCTAAATTAATGCAATTGGCATAATAACTATCTCGTAACTCCATCATAACTAAGGTATAACTCGAAGTACACATATTCAACCAATTAGTCAACACAACCTTTTACACATAATATCAAGCATCTAATTAATTTTATACAAATTATCACACAAACTTCTTTAAAGATAACTTAACTTTTTCTTTTTCTTCCTTTTCTTATTACTGCATTGCAGGATTGGTTAAAAAGTCACTTTGGCTTATGACGAAAAGGTTTACACCTTGCCATAAACACCTTTCGTTACTTAATTAAGTCACTCACATAAACTAGCTACTAGCACCACTTTTTAACTTAAAATTTTTTATCAGTACGAAGCCAATAAAGTGAATTTATTAATTCCCACTTATTCACATACTTTTTTTAATAAAAAAATCATTTAAAAAATAAAATTCTATTAAAATTTTAATAGAATATCCTTAAAGACCAAACATTGCATATGAGGGTGACAAATATATGCAATGAAATATATTAAAAAGAAAAGTTAGTAGCTAATTAGGAGCCAGTCAATATTAACTATATCAACTACATGATTTGCATTAATGTAAATCAATTAACAATTAACCAACTTTAAAAGTTATTATAATAAAACATAAAAAATAATCAGTTTTGAACTCACAACAATTCAAAGGGAGATACATATCTATTCCCTTTCCCTTTGACACCCCCACACTTGAACTGAGCACCATCCTCAATGTTCAAATAACATAATGTACAAAAATTGTAAAAACAAGGGAAAAAGACTCCCATGAATGTATAACATTGTTGCTCTACCATCCATTTGTCCTAACTAAGAGATAAGATATCAAGTCACAAAAGAAGAGTGAAATAAAAAATATAACTAAAAACACAAACTAATCATAAATTAAAATCTACGTTCTTACAAGAAAGCAAGTGCTTAAATATAAATTGTTAGGTTGCCTCCCAAAAATCACTTCTTTAAGCTCTTTTAGTTGGACCTTAATGTTAAAGAATAATGATTCTCTTCCTAGGTCGATACCTTTGGCCAAATTTCTTATGTCCAAGATGAAGTATCAATTACGAATGAGCATTGATACCTTCTACTATTTTTTTATCCATTCCTTTATTTGCTTGTATAAGGTACCTTCACAAATGATTTTGGTGCCCAATCGCTTGCCTGCAGTCAACAATTGTCATCATAGTAAAACCAACAAACGAAGGTGTCTATTTTCTTTAGTGAAGTTCACAAGAGTAACAACTTTTTCTTCATCATTGGCTCACTAATTAGCTCCTCACCACTTTAAAATGACCACTTGGCTCCACTTTTGGAATGCTAGATATACTTTCTTATTGCATTCTATATTTAATCTAATAAACTCTCCATTCGTATCGCCAAACTATTGAAAGAAGATTCTAAATTCCTTAATCTAGCCTCCTCCATAGCTTTATGCAAAGCCTCAATCACAAATATGAATTTATTGACTATTTCTTCCTTTCTTGACTCCTCTTCTTATTAAATTGATTACTCAGCTTGTCGTGCGAAATTGGAAACATAGGCCTTTACAGCTTCAATTTGAGTTTCTAAGCTAGATATGGAATTCTTCAGTAGCTCTCTCATTCTCGACTCTTCTTCTTGCTGTTAACAATAACTCTACAGAGTTCGGTCAAAGAAATGTTGAGAACTTTAGAAAACATTTGGATGATGCATCCTATTATATCCTTAGGTATCACTACCGTGGTGCTCAAAAGCCATTTACTCAACTCTTCCTCCATCAATTGAAGACACATTCCATCATACCGCTGGTTGTTTAGATAGTCTCACATATCGATGTCGGTGCCTACCTATTATTACAATGAAGACAACAACGTGTATGGTCCAAAATTTGAACTAAAAAAAAATGCAAGAAAATAAAGTCTAGGTTATCCAACACTAATATCCTTAACATTAACAACTGGACTCCCTAATATTTATGTTAAAAACTTGTTGTGGTCTAAAATTAAGGAAAAGAAATCAAATTCCATCATAGATCAATCCAAGAGCAAGCGCATCTTGCCAATAAGTAGTATAAAATGTTAAGAAATCGGTATCATCTCCTCAGCAAACTAAGCGACATACTACATCAATTAATGTTTAATTATCTAGGTAGGTCTAAATTGATTGATTAAAAGAAATAAAAAGTTACAAAAGAAAATAAAAGTAAATAACGTTTACTCTAAACACAAGCTAATGAATTAAGAGTTTAACAAATGGTAAATTATCTAAAGCATCGATTTCTATGGTTAAAATAAGAAAGAAACAATTTGTTGGAAAAATTGAAAGCATTCATCACCAAAGTAATATATAACCATCAGTCATGGAAATATTGTTCGTTTATATATTCAATTTATCTGTTCTTTCAAACAAACAAGTTGGAATAAAAGGCATGAATCAAAAGATACTTAAACCTAAGTTCGTTAGATCTAAGAACCCTAACAAAATACTTTAGAGTCACTCAACACCTAAAATTAGTTGTGTCCCTTAAGTAATCCTCCAACAATTAGAAACCCATGATCATAAGTCCTTCAATCATTTAAAAACCTAATTAATATGAGTAATTAAAAAACATATTAGAATAAAAAATTTAGTTAAGAAAACATATCCAATCAAAAAATACCCATCAAATCCTAACCCTAACTAAGCAATTTAAGCACAAAAAATCAATAATAAAAATAATTATGAAACAGGAAATCATAAATCCACTAATAAAAATGAGAGTCAGTTCAAAATAAGATAAAAGATGAAGGAATATATTTGAAAATGGTTCAAATCATTGAAGCCCGCTCTCCAATCCACATGGAATGCTCTTAAAGGCTCTAATCCACTTGGAAAATGTGAAGAAAAAACAATAAAAAATAAAGCCTAAACTAAAACAATTTAAAAAAATAAAAAAAACCTTAAAACTTTTATCTTCATTATATTATAGCCTCCCAAACTTCTATTTTTTAAGATCTTTATATAGTTCTTGGGTTATTGCTAGAGCATTAGCGCATTTAGTTGTGATTTTTCAAATTTTCCCTTAACAAATATCACAAAGATGACACCATTTCACTTGTTCCCTCTAAGTCCCAAAAATTGAGAACTTCTTCCCCTCTTCACGTTTTCTACTTTAACTCCTTTTATAGACCTTTAGTGGCCATGAAATTTAGCATATAGATTATTCACATAATGGTTTTACAGTCAACCAAAATTTAGAATAATCAGAGCTATAAAAATTCACCTAATTCATAACCAAAAGTTATTTGTATCAAACTAGTACTTGTTTGAGATTCTCTTACTCTTCTCTTAATGCAACCTTTTATGGCTTGTCATATGACCTTGAAATTTCGTGTTGAACTTTGTAACATGATGCTCTAAATCCTAAAATTGATTCTGCCCCTCTTCTAGTTTTAGAGATCCCTCAAAATGCTCAATACATTGCTTCCATTTGAGTCCTTGAGATCCTTCTTTTTTCTTTTCAATCAAATAAAATCCAAATAGCTTTGAACCTGCAATATAATAAAATGAACTCATAAATATGATAATTTTATAGATATTTAGGAGTTAAGACATATTAGAAAATGGCATAAAAATTAATATAAATCACTTATAAGATAAGGTCCTTTGGAGATTTTTAATTTAAAATTACTACTAAAAACGCTCCCTTATGGTTCTTTTACCAACTCACAAAGATGGAAGAAATTAATGAGGCCAATGCAAAAGGAATGGTGTGAAATGTATGTGCTTTTGAGAGATTCCAATTGTTTAATAAACTGAATAAAATAAAATAACTACTAAAAGTCTTATAATGTGACCAACATGGCTATAACTCTATGGAAATTAAGCATGCTAGGAGTTAGTTGGTGTTCTGTCAAATGTTATACTACATAATCCCTCTTAACGATACTATGCAAGTTTTATAGTAAAAATCTTTAAAAAATTATGTTGTTAGTGTTGAAGGTCACCATTCTCAATTTAAATAGATGTTTAGAGCTCTTTAGTTAGACATAGGGACATGAATTCAACATTCTTCCATAAATCTATCCTCTCTAGAAGTAAAACAAAAAAAATTACATGGTGTGACTTTTCAAATGGAGAAAGGATATATGGAAAACTAGATTTGAGAGAGGAGTTTGTTAAATACTTCCACGGAATCTTAGACATAGAGGGGGTGGAATAAGCATCTTCATAAGCTCTCATAACATTCATTAAAAATCAAAATTTTATACACTGAGATCAAAATCTTACCAAACTTTTTGATGTTACAGAGAATTAGTGGGTTCTTAAAAGTCTAGATCCTAATAAGGCCACTAGATTTGAAGACTTTAAGGCTTTCTTCCTTTAACACTCTTGGATAATCATTAGATATTAAGTTATACTTGCAGTGTAGGAATTTTTCCAATATGAATAGCTACTAAAAAAATAATAAATTCTTTTTCTTTAGTCCTAAGACTCCTAATCTAACAAAATGAAAATATTTTAGCATAAATTCATATTGCAACACATTATACAAGCATATCTTAAAGGTCTTGGCCTCATGCTTGAAATTTCTGCTAGGTTCCATTGTCAATACATCCAAAACTAATTTTATATAAGAAAGAGATATTAGATATAATATACTCCTAATCTAGGATCTTTTCAAAGATTATAAGAAAAATAATGCAATAAGATTATGCCCATGAGATTGTTTAACAAGAAGTTTTAACCTCAATTAAATGGTCTTTCTTTATGAAATGCTTTGTGCCTTTGGCTGCTCTAAGAGATACATTAATTACATTATAGAATGTATTAATTCTACCATATTTATTTTATCAATCAGTGGTAAATACACTAAGAAATTTTAGGGCAAGAAAGGTTAAGAAAAATGGATCCCCCCATGTTCTTTTTACTTATTAAAGTCCTTAATAAACTTATAAGACTCAACATCTCTTCTTGAGATAGCCTCTCTTTTAATAGTAGGAGTAGGAAACTTAGCATCTTCATCATTGTTTTCATAAATAATCTCATGTTATTTCACGATGAAAATTCCCTATTTGTCGAGCTTATGGTAGTCTCCTTGTTGCCATTTAGTAGGTTATTCGGTATGAGAATCAACCATGATAAAAGTTAGATCATCTTTTCCGTTACTATCATCATTTGTGCAGACTTCTTCTTTGACTTAACTCGATTCCATTTCAATTCTCTACTTACTAAGTACCTTTTTATTCCTATTGCCTCTAACAAACCGACGTATTGGGAGCTTATGGCGCTTCTAGATAAAATTCATGCAAGAATTTCAATTTGGTACAACAGGAATTTATCTTTTATTGGTAAAATCTAATTTGTAGTCTCTATCCTTAGTAATATGTGTTTGCCTATGTTTTTATTCATATAGAAGAAATCAAGGATGTGGAGAGGATTCCAAAGAAATCTCTCCAGAATGGTGAGGCTAATAAAAACACAAAATTCGAAGTTCTCCCTTACTAACTTATGAAAAGAAGTTTTTGGGGAATTAGCCATAATTTTACCCTCTATTGGACTATGTAGGCAATGCTCAATTTGAGGAAAATAGAAAATGGTTATTTAGTCCACCTCCTTCTGGTAGGATTATTGGACTAGTTATGGACCTCTTCACTTATTCATAACCTATGTTGTCTAAAACATATTCTACAAATTAAAGCAAAGGTAAAATAGACATATAAAATGAGACTACGTAATATAAATTTAAAGGAACCTTTTCTCTATATCATCTTATGCCAGACCACCAACTTGTAATTAACACAAAAGATAAAGTTCTTTGGACATCTTATAGTTCAGGCTCTTTCAACAAGAAAACTGGTAGGTCATATTACTATAATGCATCTACTAAAGTAGTCTGCAATAAACTACTCTCGTTAAAGTGGCATTTCCCTAAAACCTAATTCATACTCTAACTAGCCATTATAAATAGTTTGGTACCTCTGAAAAATAAAAACGCTATCCCAAAATTAATGAGGCATGTAAACTGTTTAATAATGGACATGAGATAATTGAGCCTCTATTATTTTAACATAACTTCTCAGCCAAGCTACGAAATAAATTGGTGAAACATGGCTGCGTATTACATAAGCCAAATGGCATGTGTCAATAAGAAAAAGTGACCTAAGGGCATGAAAAAATAATCATTAGTATAAGCACCTTATAATATGCATTCAGACTCTTTTAAAACATTAAAACACAAATTCGAAGCTAGAAAATGGATTTAAGCACACATGATCATCAAAGCATACATAGTATGCATCTTAAGCCACATACTTTGATAAATCTCTAAATATAGGCTAAATAAAGTAGTTAAGAAGTTACAAAATGTGCTAGAACCCTTTTGAACATGTTTTGAACCTCTGAACATGATCTAGACATCAACACAGCCTTGAATCCACAAGATCTAGCAAGAAAATCAAAGAATATGCAAAGATATATATGTAAGAACATGAACTTTGATTTAATCCGAAAACAGGAGAAAATAGAATATGATCTAAGTTAGAACCTCCCTTGGTTCAACAATTCGCAAATATGTTTCATCTACCTTCTTTAAAAGGGTTGGATAATTAGCTACATTTCAATATATTGTATTTGAAGTTGCTACATTGTTGAAGGTAAATTTTGATTACTTTATAAAATTACTAGATTATACAAGATCATATATGAATTTTCAAATTACAAGTGGGTAGATGCTAAAGCACAACAAAGTGTTAACATTTGCCATTTGGGGGTTTTTTTCTTAGTTCTTTTTTAGGGTATGGTCTGATAGGTTGGTAGTGAGATGACAATTTCTTTGTGGAATGATACAGGGTTAAGAGATAGAAAAAGAATAGTGGCCTTCAACAAAACCATTTATATCTTTATGAACCACCCATTATCTCCCAAGTGAAAACAAAAGAATAACAATTATACGAAACATCGCCATTTATGTTAGAATTATATGTTATTTTGGTTTTAAAAATTGTAGTATTTTTTAATATGCCATGCAAGTTAGGGTTTTATAAAATGTAATGTAACTCTTTTATCTTACAAATAAGAAAAACAATAGTCGTTATACTTCTAACAATATAGATAACATAATAGATTACCCAATCTCATTAAATCTTTGTGTTCTTTTCTCTTCCTCATGTCTTTAATTTCCTTGCATATATCATAGCACAACCAATTATAGCTATTATTAGTCTAATATGATTAAAGAGTTTAGACTAATGATATGAAAATTTTTGAAATGTAATTAGGTTAATTTCAATTTATTATATTTAAGGTTGTCATTGGGTCTAAGGTGACATAAATATCATTAAAGAAATATTTCATATTACCATAATCTGGTTTGCATTAGTCTTGATGGAAGTGGTTATTTCATATTATGCACTGTTTGGGGTGTTTTTAATTGAGAATTTGGTAATAATCTTTAGGTACATGACTGGTATTATATATAGAGTAGTAGATGTAGTTGGTAGTAGGAAAAAATAGAATAGATAAAGGAAAAGTTGGAACTAGTTAAAGTGAACTCAAGGAAGACTAAAGTTGTCATAGGCATATACAAGAGTTGATATTCAAGTGTGTCATAGCAAATGAAGAAAACTACAATTTTTTGTTCGCATTAATGTGTCATATTCATTACAAATGAATATGAAGTTAAGTGAAAGCTAACGTTGAAATCAAATTTATTGTATTATCATTGAACAAAGATTTGAAATTCGTAGTTTCAATTTCATTCCTTTTAATAAGCAGTAATATGTTACATAATGCTGTGATCAGTGTACTGTCTATCATGAATATTTGGATTACTCAATCTAAAAATCTGCTAATGTATTTGACAATATATATATATATATATGTATAAAATATTTTATAACCACAATTCTAACAAGTCATTAACTTAAGACATGTTTAGTTAGGTTATTAGTTGTGATTTTTGTTTGATTGTATTATTTTTTGTGTGATTTTTTAAATTTTGTGATGTTTTTTTTTTCAGTTTTTGTACTGTATTAGTTTTGTTTTTAGTTTCTGTATTGTTTTTTTTATTTTTGTGTTTAGAAAAACAAGAAAATGAAAATGAAACTAAACCTGCAATTAACTTCTGCCAGTTAAACTCAATTGCTACTTTCTATAAGCATAGATAGAAGAGGTAAGCATGTTTAAAAATGAAATGTATGGTGGTGGATTAAAGCTATTATATGGAGAAAGAATTACAGGATTGAATGAAATAAAATATATGAAAGTAAAAGGTCTAGTTTTTCCCCTTAATATTTTGCAAAAGGTCAAACTTAGCACCTGTCTTTATCCAAGGTACAACTTAACCCCCTAATTTTTTTTCACATGATGCAATTTATCTATTAAAATCGTAATTCCATTAGGTTATTCTTAAATTATTATTAATATATGGCAAGAAAAAGTGGTAATTTTGTCCCTACTAAATACTGATATGTGTTTTTAAAATAGAAAATAAAAAACATATGTTTTTAGGTGGAAAACTAGAACAAAATTTCACATTGTTGTCATGCAATAATAAATGTCTTTCACATTGATATCTCTATCATATCTCCAAACACAAAATTTTTAGTTCTTAATCTATAGTATTTTTTCACACAATTAACTAATTTTTTTTCTATGTCTTATAATTTATGTGTTCTATTGCCAAATCTTTTAGGAATCATATCACCTTTGAAAAACTTGAAACTTTCCAATAACAAGTTATTTGGCGAGATTCTAGCAAGTTTTAAAGGAGGAATGCCTTTATAGAACTTAAGGCTAATGATGAATAAAGGTGGTTCATTTAGACTATAAACAACCTAAAAATTGAATTATATGTAATAAACCTAGGAACATCTTTAAATTAAGTAGGAAAAACTTGACCTTAACCAAACTTGTCAATTCGAACTAAAGTTATAAAAAGGTTGATCGTCTCAAGTTGTCTTGATAACATTAGATGGGACTTCTTAATAAAGAACAAAGAAAGAAATTCTCAAAGAATAATATCTCATAAATTGATTCAATAATATTGTGGTTTTTAAAATTAATGATTAACACATATTATAAGTCCTGAAAATGCCAATTATTCAAATAATGGTAAAACTTCAATTTTATGAACAAAATAAATATATTGTTTTAGGCAATCCTATAGCTTAACGATGCTTAAATCAGGGGTAAACAAATTTGTTGTCATGGGTTATGACCCTTTTGTCTATGTTTGGGACTAAAATAATGGTTCTTGGAAAGTTAAATGGCATTATTTAGGAGTGTCATTTACCTTTTATCTCTAAGATACAAATGGTGCTAGAAAAGTGAAAAAAAGGGGGTCCATTCTCATAAGCCATTTAACTTTTGACTTCAGTTCAAAATGATGTACCTCATATTGAACCCTAAAATCAACTCCTTCTAAGCTATATTGACTTCCTATGCCATGATCTCTATGCCTAATGCCTCACCCATCTCCTGAAGCATTCAAATAAGTAATTAATCTTGATGAAACCTCTCGATCTTCAAAAATAACTTCTTTCTCCTACAAGTCCATTATCATTCCTTAAAGGGTTTCTTTCATGCATTTAGCCCTAGTTCCCGTCATTAGACCTCCAATATCTTTCAGCGGCGTAGGATGATTTCTAGGCATACCTATATGCATGACTTGATCTCCATTAGTGATTTGATAAGTACAATTGATTTTTAGCAATGATGACTTGATTCATCACTTTTTGACTTCACGCGAATCAATTTGTTATTGCAATTCCAGATAGAATTTACAAATTAGACTTAGTTGAAAGATATCAAGCTTAATGAGACTTAACTTGTGTGTTTAGTTATTGATAGCCTAGAAGATATGGTGTCAGAAAACATAGGCTTGAATATTAACTAATTAATGGGTCTAATACCAAAGTCTATATTTCTCTTCCTTCCCTTTCGTTACTAATTAATAGAATTCAATTACTTTTAGGCACTAACTAATTCCCTAAACAAAAGGAGTGAAATAAATAAAAATAACTAATAACTTTTAGATAATTAAAATATTTTCTAGATAATGAAAATATAGAAATATGCTTTAAATAATGGAAATATACTCCTAATAACCACTAAGCAAATATGGGGTTTTTGATAGGCACCTATGTTGATCTTTTGTTTTACCTTTCATTGATCTTTTCAGTTAGTTGATCCTTTTCCATAGATAAATCTTGTCATCTGTTTTAATGTTAGCATAATTTATTTCAAATATTAATAATTGTGGTTTTTTATATTTGTTTTCAATTAAAAATTTTTCATTGCAATTATAACGAAAGCCTTGGGCTTATGTCTTTTGTATCTCATCCTTAGCCATGGTTCTTCATAGAATGCTTTTTGAGCTGCACCCATTGATTGATTGATACTTTCAACATCACCATTGGTCACCTGGGCTATTAAGTCCCTGATTTCTAGGTCTTTAGTTGGAAAAGTCTTAATTGATATTACATCACAAAAATTCCTATTGATTAATAGTTGAGTATTACCTAATTTGAAATATATTGCTAAAAAAATAACCCACTTTAAATTGTAGCAAAACTGGATCCTTGATAGTAACAGAGTGCTATATCTAGATCTTAAACTAGTCATCCCATAATTCCTCCTTTTAGAACTATAAAAAAAAGTCTAGACTTCATTGAAAGAATGAGAAAGCAACCTTCAAAAATTTGAAGTAAAAGTCATTACCAAAAAAAAAGTATCAGTCTCTCCTCTTTTTTGTCAAAGTTGTCTACCTAGATCCCTAACAAGCTAGGAAGTGGGTTTTTCTTTATGAGTAAGACTTTAGAGATTTGGTAAATGGTAGTTTCTAATTGGTGTAATTTATCACTTACGCCTAACTCTATTATAATCAAATTCTCTTAAAGTCAATTAAGACACACTTTTAAATTCTCTATTCTTTTCCTATTAATAGCCATAACTCTGATGCCAATTAATAAGTCCCAATCAAATCTATAAAAGAAAGTACTCTCTTAAGGTTAGAATGAAATTTATATAGCTTTTATTTCTGTTTCTCTTTCTCCCCTTTTACTACTAAGTAATAAAATTTAACTACATCAAAGACCTCATTGAATCCTTAAACAAAAGGATTGAAATGAATGTAAATAGCTAATGTTGAAACAAGGGAGGTTCTACCTTATTTTGATGATAACAAAATAATCTTGGTACTAATGTTTTCAATTATGTTTACGGTTTTGGAAAGATAGGTATGTTCATGAAGTGTTTACAAGATAAATTTTGGAGTCTTGGAGCTTAAATGGAGTATAGGATAATTAAGTGGAAAGCTATTAAGTTTGAAGATCAAGTTAGAGATTGAATAGGTTTAACATATTAATTTTTTATATAAGTCTTACTTGATCTCATTATTGTGTTTAAAAGGCTCATTTCATGCATAATTACATTCGTAGTTAGATAATGTATATAAGTTCCATATCTGGGGTTGGTTTTAAAATAATCCTCTTAGTAAGTAAAATTTTTTTGGGAAAGTTTTTAATGTGTATGTAAGTTAAATAAGTATTTTGAAGTGTTAAGAATTTTTTAGGTTAGTTTGAAAGTGTTTGAGTGTGATTTATAGTATTAAAAATTAGTTTATACAGGAAGTGATAGATTAGTGACTAGATTAAAAGGTTTTCTTTAGTCAATTAGTTTGCTAAATTTCATAAGATTGGTCGACTAGTGTAATGTATTAGTCACCCAGCCACTAATCAACTAACACATGATATTAGTTGATCGATCTATATAGGAATCACAAGCCAATAGGTAAAAACTAATAAGAAAATAAAATACATAAATTTTAACATTACACCATAGTCATAAATTG